>DWME01001778.1:0-23268 GCA_018244795.1 Parelbella ahira ahira
TGCTGTGTATGTAATTTCCTATTCTTGTTCCTGTGTTGCCGTATTTGATTTATGTGAATAAAGTTATTTTCTTTCTTCTTTCTTTCTATATATCTTACCCGATACGAAGTAGTGCTTCGTTAAGATGGATGGATATGTTCCTAATTATTACCGCTTACGATTAATTACAATTACTTAGTTCTACATTAATTAGAATTAATTGATTCCGCTTTAATTACCATTAATTAAATGTGCATTAAGTCCAATTAAAATTGGGGCGTTTCATAACTTTTGAAAGGTTACGGTTAAAGGTTAAAGTTAAAGGTTAGAGGTAGTAAAAGACAGAAATATAACCCGGGATTTCAAATGTCCACGCAAATGTAAAAAAATATCCATAGTCAACAGTGAGCAGTTATTAAATGACCCAAAAAGACCTTGTTCGGTTTTGCCTTTAAGAAATCGATGAGACCTACCAGAAAAATTATTCATCAAAAAATTATCTTCATTAATTTCTAACAACCTAGCTAAGATTGTTCATTATCTCAAAATGGCCGCCGGCCTAAGGTTATTCAGGAATCATTGAGCAAACGTTCCATTTTTACTCGACAGTATGAAAATTCAGCTTAAATTATTTTCAAAATTATTCTGAAGACCTCATTAAATTCGATTGTTTAGCTTTATACGGTATTTGATCGAACGTGAAAAGAGCAAAACTTAAATAATATTTTGCGTAACGCACCCCGCGGGTCTGTGATTTTCCTTAAATCGTTCTTCAGACTCCGTGTACACGTTGACATATTCTGCTAAAGCGACGATCGCTTTAGGCGGTCCTGCTACAGAAATATTTTTCCGTTTGTATTTGCGAGTTGTAATAACTGAGAATAACAAATATCTACAACAAGTTGTATACTTACGTCTGTGTTGTCGGATTCTGTAGGTATATCATTATACGAGTATATATGTATGTAGGTACCGGTTTAACTCACGTATCTGTTTCGGGTTGGCCCCACTAGTTCCAGACATTGACAAGTATATAGTTACCGTCTTTAAATACTAAAACATTTATCAGACGAGAGTCGTCATTAAATTGTTTTTGGAACGTGCACAAACAATTTCCCTGTTAATCCATTTTACAAAATAAACAAATTGACTAATAAATCACTCGACAATTCTATTTCGGGACGAGATAAAAGTTGCCGTGATCCGAACAATTCGGTCATATCGGTGTTATTAATGCGCTCAAATTGGTCTCCGAGCGAAGCCAGCATCTGATGTTTAAATACATCATTCGTTATTTTGTTTTCGGCTCTTTTAACACAATACTGATCTTGTTTTTCATCGCAATCGATTTATCAATGGTATAATGTATTTCATTGATGCTTTATTAATAGATCTACGTGGGCAGACCCAAGTTTCGACTTTTGGACGAAGTTAGTTCGCTTCGTTTTCGAAGACGATTATAGACTTAGGTTATGTGGATATTGTTTTCTGTTACCAGGACTACAAGTTGTGAACGTAATATATCACGCCTCTAATCCCCCAAAGAGATAGGCAGAGGAGTGTCGAAAATTTCCCCGTTTTACCAGTTACATATACGTCCTACAATATTATAGGTGGTAAGCCATATACCGGGTTAGGATCGAGAACACGAGCCACTACTAGAAATTTCTACCACTAGACCAACGAGGCAGACAATAGTAAATTTTGGACTTTTATAAAAACTGTCATTTATAATTTTGTCATTTATTTAACTGAAGAACTTTGCATGAACCTCAGCTATTATTACTAAAACACTTTCTGTTTTGGTCTGAAGGTTTAATAATACTACCAATTAAAATTTCTGCGGTTTTGCCTGTCCTTGCACTTAGAGTACAAGGACAGGCAAAACCGCAAATGATCCTATTACCAATTTATACTAAATATACAAACTGACATTAACAACCTCCAAATATAAACCTCATAAGCCCAGATTCGGCAACGATTTTAACGAATCTCGATGTGTCATACAATAAACATGTTGGTTAAATAATTTACCTACTCGCACGTCAAATAAATTACTTACTCGTATTTCATTGTTGTCTCTTTAACACGGCCCGCAACGACACGACACCTCACTTCCTTCCCTTTTGAAGCCACACGACTTGTGAAGGATGTTGTGTTTAAGGGCTTGCTTGATCGCGTAAAAATAACCAAAGCGAGTGTTCGCGAGTATCGCGCTACTGATGATAATATTGTCGGAAATGGAATTCGAAAGTGTATAAGTAACACTTTAATATCATAATTTTTATTAATATGACCAATCACCAATCACCAATTCTGTCATTGTTCTACCATTAAATAAAAAGCTTATTTTATAATGAGAAGGTCAAAGGTTACTAGGCTGCCCAAGTGTATGTTGATTAACTTTAAGCGCTTTAGAATATTATGGTGAGGATAAGGTTTCTTCTTGGTGATTACCTTAACCGTTCACTTTGACTCCCTTCATTCAAGTCTTCAAAATTCTTTCGTATAAATTCGTTACTACGTTACCAAAACAGAAGGACGTGTTAGCGTGCAAATTATTAACTATTAACAAGTAGTTGATTAGTTGTGCAATAGCACTGTTATTATATAATTGAATGAAGTTTATTCTTTATGTTAAAGAATATAACAGAAGGTATCTTATGAAGATGAATAGAAGTCAATATTTATGTTAAATAACATAATAGCTCTTCGGGTATTTCTTTCGTACCGATGTGACAGTTGCCTCTGATGTCACTAACGAGTACTGACGGATGTACAGCTACAGCATTCGTGTCTCAATATGCCTTTGTTTTTGTCTTAAATGGCATGACTCTCGACATGTTGCAGAATACTAAATTGTGCGACAAATCATATCGCACGGTGAATGAAACTTTAATAAAAATAAAAAAAGATTTGCTAATGTTATAAATTAATTTTCGCTTATCGTTTGCGCACCATCAGTCCGACAAATGGTTTTACAGACACATTGTGTGCTACCGTCTATATGTACATATGATGTTCAACCCTATTATTTCACAAACAATGGCCTTTGAAACGTAAGGCAATGTTGATTTGATGACGACTGCTTAGAAACTTATGGTCCTTGACAAATGACGACTATAACGAAAATGCATATAATAGAAAAGTTACATTTCTGAATATCAGCTAAAGCTATCAACTATCAGCTTTTATCAGGATTCCGATTCACCTTCGACCAGATATTATATTTAGATAAAAAAATCACTGAGTGGTTAAATGGATATAATAGAACGTAAACCAACAAGTGTAGATGAAAAGAGTGATGAGTACAGTAGCACATGTGTTCTGTAAGGACCTATAAGTATAAGGTGTAAGTAAGGTGTAAGTAACTATAAGATGACCCTTTGCTACCCCGTAGAGAGTCTGGCATAATTATATAAATATAACAATAATTATCAATGACCTGTCTTCTATTTCTTACGATTCATAATGCAGAATCTATAGATGCTTTTCTTGATGACTAAATAATCCAATATGCGATCGGCATTGGGTGCGAATATTAAAATATAATAATATTAGAGTATAATTTTCTTTCTGTCAATCGGAGAGCTTCATTATGGTGTAACGCTGTTCAGTAATAGCAGCTGGAAGTCACCAGAGGTGGTGTGGCGTAACAGATGCAATATTCAATTAGCCAAGCTGGAGCGGTGCCAGCTGATTGTGCCGAGACCTCTACAATACCGAGATTTCTGGAGTTCCTTGTGAGAAATCGTACGTAGTCGAAGCCTTTGTATGAAGTACTAATATTGATAGGTTCTGTTACTAAGGAAACTCGATGTTCGAGGGTAAGTCCTATATTGATCACTGAGGTAAGAAACCCTTCAGAAGGGGACTGTCCAACAATGGACTCAGATATTCTGATGATGATAAATAATTAATAATAAAAGTAAATTAAATCCAATTAAGTATACAGATTAATAAGTCACTACAAAAAAGCTCATTTCGATTCTAAAACACTCAATAAAAATTTGTATTTTCAGCGTGAAATTAGTATCTATACAGCTTTTATAAACCACTTAAAATAATAATACCCAAATTATTGGTGTATGGAAATAAAACATCTGTTTATGTTTGAGCAACTATTATCTGTGCTATCTTCGGTGAATTTGAGCAGAGAATGTGTTGCATCTGCAAATTGTACCGAAATCCATCGCCCAACTCAGCACAACCTTATGTTAATATTGAACAAAGGGTTCGGCAAGCGGTAAATAAACTGAATTTCCGTGCAGACGACTGAACGTTTTCGTACCGAAAAATAATTTGGATTTTTAACATAGGCCTGAGAGTAACAGGAAAGAACTTTTACTCTGATAGCATTACAACAATGAGTGCCAATAATAATTAATATAACGAAAAGAAATGTCGTCAGGATGATAAATTCGAACATCGTTAAGAATGTTGAAGGTAGCAGACACTTCAAGTATTAGATTGAGCGCTCAATTAATGTTCTACATGTATGAATCCTTTATATAATCGTCCAATATGTATACGTATGAATCACAGCTTGGTTACGATACCAAAGGATATAGCTAGTTTGGCATCAGATGGTCACGTATGAAGGTATCCCAAGATATTTATGTTATAGTTATGGCTTCCCACCGAAACCGATACTGGCAAATCGTAACTACAGTACAGGCATTAGTCAGCGTAATCGTGTTTGTACTCGTATTTGTAAACGTTTGTTCGGCTAGCTAAACAGTTCTGAAGCATTTGTATCATATATAGTGTGTACGTTCCAAGCTATACTAACTTTTCATACAAATATGATTTGTGGATTTTTTCAGCTACGAAAACTTTGAGTGTGTTTGATCTTTATATTGATAATTCAGTTATTTGCAGACGTGTTGGTTTGTCTAATGTCAAAACGTTTAACTTAAATAAGTTTTTATGGCCTAAAAATACGTAAATAGGTGTCTTTTGGTATGTTTATGAAAAGTACAAATATACAAAGAAAATATGTACTTAACCCAACCTAACCTAACCCAACCTAACCCAAACTGTTACGCCTTTTAAGGCTTTTCTAAATCTGGATTGAATCCGATCCACATTTTACACTTGTGCTCTAAAAGTCTGCAAAACCTTCCATCGCGATGAGCTAAAGGAGGTTCATGCATTCGATAGGGATACGTGGTTTTAATCATAAATAGTTATAAAAATATATTTCTATTTAGGTACATACAGACGTAGAAGCGTCTATCGGCTGTCTAGATATCAAAGATTCTGGACGGCTTAAGATCAGATTATCGTTTGTAATGTCCCAAGATATTATTATTACATCATTGCCACGGAAAAGTCCATAAAAATGAAAATAATCTTATGTAAATCTACTCTCAAGAATAATATAGCTTACTTAGCAAACACTACTACTTAGTAGATTCTTATTTGTATAAAATATAATATTTATCGAGATACGGAACCAATGTGTTTATAAGCAGTTCGTACGTAACTTCAGCGTCAACCATCTTCGCGGCGAGCAATTATTGTTTTTCTTCGTCGCCACCTTAATTGGCTGGCGCGAGGTGCCGCAGACTGTGTAGCAAATCAGTGTAACTGTACTATTTGGCAGCGCCCGGTAACTTGTCGCAACTTGCCGGTAACGTACGGTAACTCCCCGGTAACTTGCCCTATCT
This sequence comes from Parelbella ahira ahira, assembly GCA_018244795.1. Classification (NCBI taxonomy): domain Eukaryota; kingdom Metazoa; phylum Arthropoda; class Insecta; order Lepidoptera; family Hesperiidae; genus Parelbella; species Parelbella ahira. Next base: position 5,652 of record DWME01001778.1, read on the forward strand.
TGTACAGAACTTGTACAGAAACTTTATATATTCTAATTTTAATATCATGTATCTACCTGTTCTTAGTGTTAATAACTTTTTTAACAGAATTGTCTGCGTCCAAATCATTCATTGCAATTAATATTTATTTTCAAAATCGAATATAGATCTGTTGCTGCTCTAATCGGTATATACAGATGTGTAAGTAAGATGTATGTCTGTCTCTATGTACATATACGACTTACTAAATAAAAATTGATATACCTACCCAAAAACTATAACTGCAAAACGATGTCATGTTGGTTACACATTCCCGCTCAACTGGTAAATTATAAATTATGGTTATACATTCGATCTGAGACTCCTGCTAATAGAATTAAATTTAATCACCAAAATTCGGCAATTATTTCCACTCCATCCCTGTACATACTTTCTATTAATCACGCATTATTCAAATGAAACTCATCAGATCGTGCCGTCTCGCTTACCCACATGCATTATGCATGAGTTGGAAGAGTTAGAATGTCCATAATAATGCTAATGCATGGCTTTGATTCATTTCCTCGCGTGTGTTTGCGGCGTAATGTTTTGCCGTAAAATTTATTCCTTAGGCACATGCTGTCCTGGTACCAAGTAAGGAAATGTGACAGAAAGACAAAAATGCTCATTATATGATTTGAAGTACAGAGTAGCAGTCAGATGTACGTTCACTACTACCCAGCAACTGACATCGGTCAAGACTGGAAATAAGACTGTTAGTGTCTTTTAGGCATATACTTATTATTCTTACTATTATAGATGCTTAGAAGGATTTCTTTTTATAATAACACACTCGCTTTTTATTTATTATATTAAACATAATTACCACGCTAGCTGGAAACGTATATCCCAATGAAGTGTAGTAATAAAATTGACTTACACGTCAAGTAATACTAAGGTTAAGTTTTAAGTAATTAAATTAATTCTAGTCCCATAAGTTCACCGCAATGATAGTGTGAAAGTGGAATTAGCTGAGGTGTCCCCAGATTAGCGGCTGTCCCGGTCCCGGCGTTAGATCATAATGTGCTCACTGAAATAGAGATGTCAGGTTTAAATGTACCTTTATTTCTGTGCGTTGTTCAGCTTTGTTAGTAAATGTAGTTTTATGAAAACTATTTTTTTATAATACCGTTGAATAGTACTTGGTTATTAAGTTATTCATGTTATTATAAATTATTACTTTAACTGTATACAAACTACTGTATTTTATTTTATTATATCAGATTTATTTCTTCTATGGGAGTAACACATTCCTCCATTGAAAAACCTTAAAATATGTAGGCACTATTGCATCATTTTTCTGCGTAACGTCAGTTTGTATAGTTTTACATGTTTTAAATATTAAAAAAAATATATACGTCATTAACAAATGTAAAAGTCGACAATACTCTATGCAATAATTTTTAATCATTTTTTTTCTAAATATGGACTGCAAACATTTTATTGAAATTAAATTAAAGAAAATTTATTAATATTCCGATTATACTACACAAATAATAATAATTACAGTGTTAGAATACTCATTTTATAATTATTGAACTTAATTACGTTTAGAACATTAAAATTAAAATGCAAATATACCCAATTAGTTGTCATAATGAAACAACATGTAATTATAAATGAATAGATATAATTATTCTCTCTTTGGACCGTTCATCTCAATAAAGGGGTAAAGTTTCCCTGTAGTTGATATATCCCGGGATTAGCGGCTAACTGGCGTTACGGGATTATAACGTTATTACACAAATAGGGGTGGTCCCGGGTCATTGTACATTCATTAAAACTTCTAGTGCCTTGTTACCCAAGCATTTACATAAACATGGGCCGAGTCCTGCATTTTTATTTCAGTCATTGACTTAATGTCGACGTTTAATAATTAACAGGCCCGTTGGTCCTGTGGTTAGTGTGTTACTGACGCAGTTCGTGCGTTCGATTTTCAATTAAGTCTATTTGTTGAGAAACAAGTGTGTTTTCTGTCTTTGTGTGTGTCTATGTGTTAAATTATCTATAAAAGTATGTATTTATAAATGTACAGTTATTAAGTAATTTAGTACATGTCTAGTTATCCTAGGACGTTTAGATCAGCAGGCGAGTTTTTTCTTAATATTTAGCCTGGAAAAAAGACAGACGGGCAACCGGCTGGTAAGTGGTCACCGACGCCTATAGACATTTGCAACACCCGAGGAGTGGCCAATGCCTTGCAGGCTTTGAAAGACAGCTGTCTTTGCATTTTTCTTGAAGATGCTCCAGAAAAAACGTGGATGGAAGTTCATTCCAAATTTTGCAAGACAGAGATGAGAGCAGTACTCCATGAGCTAGTGAACACTCGACCAACGACGCAGTCAAATCATTATCATTAATTTCAACATTAACATTGATTTCTTATAATGGAATCCTATATAAATATTTTTAAAAACTATTTTGAAGTGGCGTGCCATTGAAAAGGCCTATGTCCAGCAGTGGACGATGATAGGCTGATAGTGTAAAAACTATTTTACTACCTATATACTTTCATTTACTTATATACCTACGTATCCTATCGCAACATGCCTCGCTGTGTTCCAGACAGTGTAGAACAGAAGGCTAGTTAGGCATGAGTAAGTACCATACAACAATGCACTTAGTTCTGCTTTTAACTTTATTTAGAAGCATCCAGCAAAGCACTAACTTAGTACCTACTAAGGTGGACTGAGTCTACAGCCTCGTTCAAGTGCGCTAATTGCTCAAGTACTGGATTGGGAGAGTCCAATAACGGGCCCAGTGGGACACCTTGGAGGATGCCTATGTTCAGCAGTAGACTGATGTCAGCTGATAATGGTGATCATAATAATAATAGTATATTCAGTGCTTAGTACCGAACGTAGTTTCAGGGTTTTAATTTAATACTATGAAAGCAGCCTAACAATTGAAAACATATTCCTACTAATAGCATCATCCATTGATAACTTGTGGTCTATATGTGTAAGATTAGATGTGATGTCATACTTGGTATTTGTAATTATTGTAGAGATGTGTAGTACATAGGTTCTGAAGTTTAAGCTTAAGAAGTTAACAGGGGAATTAACGATGTCATGTTAATTATAGTACCTATTATAAAAGTTGCAGATAGATTAAATGAAAAATACATTTGTATTTGTAAAGGTTTGATGCTCGCCAGTAAAACTAAATCGACTGTGAACGTCTGATCTATGTTCTCGGGAGCACTAAACAGCTCGTACATAAAGTTCTAAAAGTGAACAAAGCTTCAAACTTCACAAGTTTCTCGTCCCGTTCAAGAGCTACTTAGCTTATGTTTGAAGTTAAATATGTGATAGACAATAGTATTTATGCGCACTACACTATGTTAACGGTTGTTGGTAAAGGTGATTCGATCATTTTAAGCATTATTGCACGTTTATTGCACATATATTTTTGGGTTATTGTGATTTCTTTCTTACAGAGTATTTCTTGGACAATATAGAGCACCAAATATTTCAATCTTTACAAACTTGACATGCTTCGTCTAAATTCATTATTCTTTTTATCTTCATTTCGAAGAACGCCGATTCCTTTACTGGTCAGTATCTGATGTTAGTGTTATATATTACATTGCAGCAATCGACTTTGGGGGTGATATTAAGAATTAATTAGTTTATACAAAAAATATACAAAGAGCATGAGGTATAAACATCGGCAGTAAACCAAACCATAAAAACCCACGGAAAGTATTACAGGACTTAATTCTTTACGGGTTTTTTAATGGCCGCATTTTTATGGTTCCTATTAACAATATATAAAAACGCATGACGTAATAGGAACGTATTATGTTTTTACCCCTTTTTATATGAAGTTAGTATTAAAGAAATGGTACGTGGTGAGGCTATTGTTATACACCGCTCACAGATGCAGATTACGAGTCACTATCAGAAATTCTAAAATAGGAAAATATTTTTAAAATAAATATACTTTACTCCCGCACAGTTAGATTTACACTGACGATTTATGTACATATATTGTTTATATATCACCATCATCATCACATCAGCCTTTTTCGTTACACTGCTGGGTAAAGGGGTTTCCCAAAGTGTGCATCATGTTGAATAAATATAATAATCTTATGCAGGTAGCTACGTAAGTCGGTGGCCGTATAATTAGGCGTCAGATTGGTAGAGTTTCAGATAACAGGCTAACAGAAGAGGCTGCAAAAACATCTCTACTTCAAGGGTCTCTCTAATGGAGATTTTTTATATGCCAAGATTACGACACGATTATTCTATCGTATAAAAAAATATATTTAATTATTGCAAAAAAATATTGTAATAAATTGAATAATAATTGGATAAGGATGTGCAAAAAATAGGTTTGATTATCACTGCAGTTTGTGGGAAACATCTCTCATTAACAAAAATAAAGGCTTTATAATGACATTATATATCTTTCTCAAATTTAAAACGATACAAACATTGGAATTTACTGCACTCCTCTGCCTCCATCTCCATTGCAGGCGTGATATTACTTTTTTTATTAACAAGATTTTAAGCACGGCAATGGCAGTTTAACTCAAGGATTGGCAAGCTGAAGCTACAGTCGGTCACATCTGATATGATCTGATCCGATAACTGTTGGAGTAGACGTGTTCTGGAGTGGATACCGTGTTTGGTAAATGTAGCGGAGGACGCCCAGGAGCTGGCGTGACGATATACGTAAACTGACTGGCAGTGGTTGGATGCGTAGAACTGAAGATCAAGTTCAGTGGCGTACAATTGGAGAGACCTATGTCCAGCAGTGTTAGTACGGAAATAGGCTGATGAATAGCAGCTAAAGATATTATTTTCATACAAGGTCGTAGTCGTGGTGTAGGGATGTGCGTTCAAGTGTAAGTGTATTGTAACGCGCGGGATCAGCGTGTGACATGTTATTAAGGCGCACGACGGCTTATGTTAAGATTTGGACATAGAAGTGGCGCAAAGCGGGTTAGAAAGCGTTCATGAGCATGTCGCTTTACTATTGTTAACTAACAATTAGTAAAGTATCGCAGGAGAGTCTTAAAAACTGTTTAATTGTTCATTACTCAGTTTTTTCCTTAACTTGGCCAAAAATGGTATAAGTAAATGTTTTTGATAGTATATGTTGTAGGTAGGTACATACCTACCTACGTATCTGTATGCGTTATTATGTGAACCTCAGACTATTGAAATTTTTGGCTGGAAAAAATAAGGTTCAATACGTCTCTACCTTAAAACTAAGCAAAGCCTGTAGTATGGTATCCAAACAGGTGACAAAATAGAAAAATATATTCTACATATCTACATACGTATATAGACATTCAGACGTAGAACAAATACTCGTGTTCAACACACAAATATTTATTCTAGGTGGGAATCAAATCGGCACATTAGTCAAGTTTACTACTGATCACTGGACCAAAATGCCACTCAATACTTGAATATACAAATACTCGTATTTCTAAATGCACTATACTATACTACTTGGAGATTACAGTCGTGATATTTCGTTTACGTTCTAAATGCAATCACTCGCTATGTTCAATCATGGTGTCCTCACCCGATAGTGACAACTCAGTGTCGTATTTGAGCGGGGTTCCGTAACTTTTTGCTGTTAAATTGTGTACAATTATACTCTTGTGGCTTTTTGTCGGTTTATTCGTTCTCGGTTCTAGGATACGTATTCGTGCCCCCTGTTTTCTACCTGTCGCTTATGTTTTAAGGTGCCTTGCTCATGTTTGTACATGTAGTATACTCGTATTTTTGTCTGAAATGAATAAAGTTTCGAAATAGAAGAAATCTGGAATGATCAAAGTTTCGAAATATCCAGTTTTGATTTTACAATAAATATTTGATTAATAATATAAACTTTTAAGGCTCATTTCTATTATAAGTTATTTTTTTTAAATAAATAATTCAATATTCAAGTACAAGATAACATTTTATTAATACAAATAACTTTTAAATAATATATATAATTTGTTTGCTTCTTTAATATGGGAGCACAGACGAGAAAAGGCTGTAGTTCTTTTTTAAAAAAATATTACAATTCCAGAGTGAATCGCATCTAAAAGCACGTGTAAACGGTATACATATCTACTCACTTGTAATATGATACAAGTTATCTGGAAAAATGTATTAACGCTGATGGTTCTCTTCTTTATAAGTCAATTAATTATAAAACGTAAAATATTAATGGTAATAGAGAATGACTTGCAACATTAATACCTGAAATGACTGTAACTACTCGTTGTATTGGAACTTTCCAAGGATACGTATTTATACGTATTTTTCCGACCGCACTTTTAAGTTGTCATCTAATGTACCGATATGATCTCGTAATTGTAAAATCCCGTACGTTTCTCCAATCTGTTCCACTGTAGTTACTCAGTTAGGTTCGTCCGCATAACCTATTTCTCTTTGAAGCAGTTGAAGTTTCGTAAAATTTGTATCAAGCGAGTTTACTTCTGCACTCAAACTTGTGAACTTCCCACATCTTTTAATATTTCCGAAGCTCTTTTCTGGGAAATTTTATACAAATAGTCTTATCAAAGAGACAGTTTACGGAGCGTTAAATTGAAAATTACAATCTTAATGTTGCTGTTCTCGTAGCATTTTTTGTAGGCAGTTATTTAATTTTATTTCCTAACTAGCTTCTTTCTGTAGCTTTGCTCGCTTTCGCCATGATGTACGAGAATTTTCATCCGTACGACCTACCTTGCAATTTTTATATTTAGCCTAGCGAATAGGCAGACGGGCCACCTGACAATAAGTGGTCATCATGGCCTATGCACGTTTGGGATACCCGAAGAGTCGTTAATGTTTTGCTGGCTTTGAAAAAGAGCTTTCTTTGCGCTTATCTTGAAGAATTCCTCTTGTACTTTTATTATTATTATTAATATTATGTCGTTATGCTAGGAGGCTTTCAGAGGTAGCAAAACACCAACTGCCAAATATCTGCCTAGGTAGGTATATTCTTACGGGCTAGACGTGCTTCTAGTATACTCATAACTTTCTCCATACACACACTCCGGCTTTGAAGATTTCTGATTCTACAAGCGTCTGAGATGTTTGATCAAGATCGGTCTCATCAAGATCTCCTTCGGTTCTTGCATCCAGGAAGGATACGAGAAGTACACGAGAGTACCATTCCAAAAACGACTTGATTTTTTTGGAATTTTCATCATTTAAGTAAAACGTAAAAAATATATCAGTGTTTTAAATATAGCTTTTTATATATATAGGAAAATATAGATATTTATATATAGAGGAAAATATAGATATATAGGAAAACGAGTTGTTTTGCTTTCGGATGTTATCATTGAACCTTCGTCGCATCACTTATTAATGAAATTTATTGCATCCCCCCGAAGAGAATCCTGAAGAGTTCAGCTGAAAACTTTTCGACGACTCGCAACTTGTATGCTGTTGCTTACCATCCGTAAACAAGTTAAACTTGCATAGCTCTGAGTAATATGTTTAAGCTCAAATAAAACTACAGCAAAATACTCGTATCTAGCATAAAATCTGTGCAAAACCGAGCCATCATATTATGCTTTGTATAGGGCTTTTTGAAAATTATAATAACTTCGTAAAAAAAAACAACGTCACGCCTGTGATCCCCAAAGGGGTAGGCAACTTCACCAAACTGTGAATGTGAATACCTATTTTTAAAACTGTTTGACAGCAAGCTGAGGATCACATACCCCTTAAATGAAAACAATTGGACTTTACCAAATATAGCCTTTTAACTTGGCATACCGATGTAAAGTAAAATTAAAATATTATGTTTTGTTTACTCTAATAAATCATATTTATTAGAATATTGTTATCATTGTATGATATAATTATGGAAACGCCGTGGATCTTAGAGGTTGCCGTTGATAAGCATGGTAGACAAAGACTTAACCTTCTCATTTTAATATGATACAGTGGAACACAGTGGAACGACAAAAGTATTTATTATGACGATATATGTATAAACATGTATGGTCTAAACATCTCTCGTCTCTACACTATTACCTACTTCAAAAAATTTTCTTAAAAACCTCTGTCAAATCAGGTACACCTGGATATGCTAGGCGGTATAAGTAACTACGATTAACGTTCATATATAAGATATGGAGAACAGATCTCGGTAAGAGGCATTTATGAAATAGGTACTTTAGCCTTCTACAGAAAATTAAAGTCCAAACTGCCTTTCACCAACATAGCCATTTACTCTAGCAATAAGGGGAAAAGTCGACAGAAAACCCTACTATTGCCATGACGTAAAACCAACTCGGCTTACCTAACGCGGTCATATATTGGAGGATATGAACATGATACAAATTAGTGGGCAATGGAACGCCATTCGGTGAAATTACTGGCACTGATATTGCCTTAGGACTGTTACACACTTGAAACATATTTACGTAGCGATATTGCTGGTGTACGGACCACAAAATCTTTTGAGTGAAGATACTATATAAGGAAATGAAGGTAGAAAAATATAAATATATATCAAGGATAACTGAGTGATTAGTATGGATATTGACAGAAAAGTTATTGTTTTATGAAAAGTCCAAAATAAGATATATGTCAGTGATTAATTTCAATGTCATAGTTTTATTGCGTAATTGTGTAATTATTCACAAATAAAAAAAAAAATATTACAAATTGTTTTTTAATTTCATGGTATATTACGTTGCAGATAAATAGGAGACATATTTTTATCCGTAAACGTTAATAAGCTGAAATGAATGAATCGTTCGGTTCGCCGTTAAGCTCACTGAGTCTCAGAATTAGATGGGTTGAGGCTATGCTTATTTGCTATAAGGATTATTATGGCAAGTTGCAAAATTTAAAATTTTCTAGGTATACCTAAGTGTATACTTTTTCGAATAACGGTTTACATAATAAAAAAATTCTGTATCTTATTTCGGTGTCATAGAATATAACTCATTTTATATAATTCATGTATGTAAATATCTATATAGGTATTTTTTACACAATAATCTATTACCAAATTTTAGTCTTGGTATGGTGTGGCCTGTCTTGGCACGGCTAAATGTCCTGGCCGTCTATGGGCAGCAGCGTAGGCGGTGCAAGAAGCCGGGCTGTGCGATCGACAACCCACATGCCCAGCGTTATGTGGTATTATGTACAAAAACTCCTCAGTGAAGATCTATGTCCAACACAGGCCTTAAAAAGGCTGAAAGTGACGATGACGATCATATATGGCTCAGTTGTAACAAACTGCGCTAGTCAGTGTCGCATCAGGAACAAGCTTTATGTAATTTCGTCAAGTGAACGAATCGCTATCAAGGATAATGTCGAGCAAGTGTAATTTATGTGTAAACGGTAATGTATCGGCAAATTGAGTTTTACCAATATAGGTTCAGCATTTATGTGTCTTGTGTATTAGCATCGGACTAGCGTGGCGTAATACTCGGTTGGTGTTACTGTTTATTGAATATTGTAGCTTGTAGTCTATTTTGCACTGAATTAGTGTATAAGTATTTATCATATATTATCAAGGATTATTATATTATCGCGTCAAGTTTCTTAAGGGATGAGCAGAGAGCACCGAATATCTATCCTAATAGAAATGACGTAGGTACTTCTTTCACTACGTTTCTAAGTAAATAGGTACATTTTTATGTAGGTATTTTTACATATAGATATGTTAAATATTCGTTCTCGTCACAAAAAACTTCTCTTCGGTGATTATTGGAATTACAACCTTTATTATAGCAGGCATGGTGACTAACCCTTGGATCAACAGGCCAGTCAGTTACACTTACATTACACGAATCATAAATCAGGTGCTCAGTGTTTTTCCTAAGCATCTTTCAAGGATCTATCCCAAATTTTCGCTACCACTTCGGCATTCAATAAGAATAGAAATACCTATTTAGCTGTAAATTCGCTTTTTGTTTATATCAATGAAGGAGAAAAAATATTAAAAATGCCACGAATTTAAAATTATGATCAGTAACAGTATCGATTACCTAATAATAACAATCTGACATCGTTTTATAGAAAACAAATCGTATGTGTCAAGTACAACAATATAGTACAAAAGTTTGCGTATGATATTTTAGTAAACAAAGTCAACGGGAATGCATTCTGGGTACATTTTAGCTGACGTCAAATAAAAATCGGAGTAAAACCTACTCTTCTGCATGGAAAACGTGCAATAGTCGCAGCTTAGGTGCAGTTCTCTATAGAAACGAGGTCAAAACCTAAGCGCCTGGTGGAACTCTAATGGCAATGTTACGACTGGCGTAAAATAGCTAAGTTTATATTGAAAGGCGTTTTGATGGGATTTCAATGCCTTTATAGCGTTCTGCACTATTGTAGTTGGAGGCTTTACTTTGGAATAATAAAAGGATAGGTACTCATTTTATGTGCACAATATAAACAGGAATGAATAAATAAATGACGCATAACTTAATCTGTCGCGTGTATATCCCCGAAGGGGTGGGCAGAGGGGTATGGTAATCCTACGCTTAATCCATTATGTTATTCATGCCACGGAGTAGTGGGTGAGCCGGTGGTCACTATTATATTGTTTATTAACTATAAATTAGTAAAACTGTATTCCGCCGTAAGTAAATTCACAGATTATTTTGTTAATAACGAATGTAACTAGATACAGCCAAATGCCCTGGCTGTCAGCAAACAGCACCGTAAGCGGTGCGAGATGTTATGCTCTACAACCCCTAACCTGCATGATCAGTTGGAGGATTATGAACGAAAACCTCCCAGGGGGCGTTTATGTTCAACAGTTTACTAGAACGGGCTTATGATGCGATGCAGATGGTCACTAAACACTTATTAGTATGCTAAGTATTTTTATTTTATTTGAATATTTTGGGTATTTCAAGCCAGTGCCTACGACTGAAGCAGCAATGAAAAAGCCCATTCGTCTTCATTTTATAAACCCCATCATATTACGGGCCTAAGTAAAATTTTAATAAAAATGGTACAAAAAGATGTGGTAAAATTTATTAGGCACTAACCTAGTTTTGGGATTTGAAACATAAAAGATTATTATCAATAGACCACAACGATTATGACATCTTTGATCCAATTGACAATAATGTTGGGTGTAAAGAGCTGAAGAGCCAGCTCAGTGGTATACTATAATACCTTACTATAATACCTTGCTATAATGCCTAGGTTATATTTAAAACATACACCCATATACATACAAATCGCACACAGACACACAACAGCAATAAAAGTGCATACACATTTATCTGTTCTTTTAATCAACGTCACCAACATTCAGAGGAGCACCGCACGGAGCCACGCATTTCTCAACTCCACGCTATTTTACCATTTAACGTGAAACAATAAAGGTCATTCTAGCGTACACGTTGACCCGCTTTCGATAGACTGCGTTAACAAACATGTAAGGGGACAGGGGTTCTCAATCTTCTAGATACAATAATATACTCGAGACCTTTGTGCGCCGATTGCTAATTGCGTTTATTTGTACTGCTAAGTTGGAACATTTGGGTTGTTGATGGGAATTTGTGATTGTGTGACTGATTGATGACTGAGTGACTGTGTGTGTGATTGTAAAAATATGACATAGGCAGGCATAGATTAAAGTAAGATTTTTATTCGGTTCTTCATTAACTTCAGAGCTCTGTAGTGTAATTAAACATGGGTTTCATGTTCAGAGAGTGAATAAACATGTGTTCTCAGCCAACATCCTTGTCAGATCTGATAAAAAGTAGTTAAGAGCATTAAGATCGAAGGCCTTTTTGTTCCGGACGTCGTTATTTAAAAATATGTTATTGTCAAACAGTATTCTAAGATAAAAAAAATTTTTTTCAGTTAATATGACGTTACAGTTAATATGGCAAGGTTCCAAAGTTCATTTTTTTTTACAGCTTCCTGCTTTTGAGTGGAAACTCATAACTTAAAAATGTATTGTAACCAGTCTGTGTGCGGTTACAACATAAAGTCGTAAGGCACTTTAAACACTGATCAAATAAAATTAATGGAATGCACTATCCTCTTCAGCCTACATACCTATTCGGAGATTACAGGGGTAATGTAATTTTTTTTAATGATAATAACTTTGAGAAGCAGTGGGATAAATACACGGCGATCGTAATTATCCGCTCGATTCAGTTTAACAACACTGTATAAAGTTTTAATTACGCCCACAATTACTTTTATCTCTTTATTTGCGACTGTCCTCGCAGTTAAGAGTTATTTTTAAGCAAATGTGCCTTTTCCTGTACGATATTTATTTGACGACGTAATTATCCACTGACTGATCAACTGGCACATTTTGTAAATGTAATGTTATTACGCTACCCTCGTAGTTATAACGTGTGGAGTTTTGTATTCCTTGGTTTTGAAATTCTGCATAAGATATAGTCTAATCAAACTGCCCTGTTTAACTGTCAGCGAGTAGCGATAAGCGAGTGAATTTATAATGCTGTGTATAACTTCGCTTGGATTGGTATGACAAAACAATAGAAGGTCATTTGAAAAGCACAGTACGTGGTATTGTGGTATATAAGACAAAGATCGTATTAAACGCTAATAAGCGATGAAATCCTCTTTTCACTGACCAGCTCACAGTGGCCACACGGCAAGTCCCACAATGATTAGATGCGGGTTTAATTAATGGTCGGGGCCGCTTCCAGCGTCTTTGTGTTGATGAATGAACCTTTTCATGTATTTTCCACCTGAAAATGGAGTAATCTGGAAAAGCAAGGATTTCGCTTTGAAAGATTTCGTTCGCAGACGCGCTTTTCGGATAAAGTGAGTTTAAGTTGAAAAATGATTCGTAATTATTTTGAAACGAGTCCAGGCGAGGAGAGCGTGGTGTGAAATTAACCGGGGGTAAACATTTCCTGCAATTTTTAATCTTATGGACTTGTTTTCAAATTTAGATTTCCTCCTTAAAATCGCAATTTTTACCAATTCATTTGGTAATAAAATACCCAGTTTTATTTATTCATGTGCAGTATTTGCTGATAGCAAGGAAAAGCTCAAAGCGCCAGACATAAGAAATGACGGAATTTATACCGTTTCAAAGTCTGGAACATTCTCGAGTTCGCTGCAGTGTTTTTTAGCGGAGTTCAAATCTGCAATTAATCTGCTTGGCTTAAAACTTTCTGCTGCAGCACGAGGGCGGACCACGCGTGGTAATGATCTGACATAATGTCACTTTAACAAAAATCTTAATTACGAGAACCACGCTGATCATGCATTTAGGGCGCATCAAATTTGTATCGTACAGCAAGCAACGTCAGAGTAAAAATGTCGAGGAAGTTCTTTTCATGTTCTCATTTTACGTTTCGCAGTTTGTAACCATTTAGCACCATTTTGTAACATTTTGCACCATTTAATTGTCTCGTGAAACGCTATTGTCATGTAATGCTCGTTTCAGATGACGTTAAGGCCATCATCAGTGTTGAGCGGAGTGGAATTTGGCGAGCTACCAAACTGAACGCCGCGATAAAACTGGCTTTGGTTAGCAATTTTGTCTGGAACTCGATGAAGTGAGAATTGATGAAGCAATCTGCCTTTAGTTATTATATATAGTTACCCGAAGCTTCTTAATTTCTTTTGAGAGCAAACAATTATTGGGCTTAAATCAGAATAATAAAAACATTAGATGTATATTCTAAGCAACTGCATTGTTTGTATAACTAATTGTTAATTAAATTAAGAGCATATTTCTGCTAAATGCAGAAGAAGAAAAAGATTAAAAACCTGATGATCCTGGTCATAATCTGAATATGGCATCTTTTTGTCTTTCCTATTCTTCAAGGCTTTAAAAAATATCACCAGAAAAGAAATTATATGTTTGAGTACATTCATATGACTGTTATTTAAGCATGACATAGTCATAGATAAATGTATATCTTCACGAAATCCTATCCTGTTAATTTCTGTCGACGTATTCAAATACTGTGGTTTTCATACATACTATATTCGCCCAATTACAGAAAGAAACTAATGAGTAATACACGTTCATCAATATTCTATTAAGATACCGTATAATCTCCTCCACGCAGATTATTTATACAGCTAGCTCGGACCCAAGTCACATTTACATAGTAACGGTCTTAGGCTACTTGTATGTATCCCTATTATGTATATCGAAATTGTAGTTTTGGTTCCTACGCAAAGTCAATCCACATTAACATTTTAGCATATTAATGATAGAAGAAATGATCATTCTTATTGGTTATTTAAAGCATTAAAATAAGTAAATCAGCGTAAGCAGGTTGGATTACACACAGAGATAAATAAAGGTTGATGTAAATTAATCACTCATGTGGATATGAAATGCATTGCTATCCATGATCTATTGTCATAGTTCTTAGCCGTAGATTTCATAATTACGTAACATTGTTAAATGTGGGAAAACGCCAAGCACAGGAAAAGTTCACACTGAAAATTATTTGACGAACTATTCTAAAAGTGAATCAAAAAGATTGACGATGAAGTCACGGATTCGAATTTTTAAAATTTGAAAGTATAAATTTTTAGACAACAACAAATTATAATAAATTAAATTCTAAACCAATCAGAAACAAAAAAAATGAGTAACAAACAACGAAGATTAGCCCACAAGATTAAGATAAAAAAGAAATTAAATTAACAAAGCTCCAGATATTAGATATTAATTACAACCACAAAAAGGCTGTTCAGCTTGTTTATTTATCAAAAGAAAATGGTAATACAATTAGATTAAGGCTATATATATATATAAGGATAGACTACCTTTGATAAATCCAAGAATTTTAATACGGTAAATGTCTCCGCCATCTGCTATGTATGTCTGGTTGTTGAAAAGGAAAAGTTTCGTTGACTGGTTTAATGGTCGACTGGTGATCGAAGCCTAATTTATTAAAATCTAGCCCTTTGACCGTTGCTAAATAATTTTAGTTATCAGAGCCTTTTTTGTGTTAGGTAAGAAATGCTATTCTAGCGCCAAATCTCACGTTTTAAAGTTCTGTTTAAAACTTGATTGAACTGATTACAGGGAAATAATTTGAAAGTATGTGCACCCAAGCTTCGAGTGATCTAATACAATGAAAAAGCCTTGGTATTAAAATGGCCGGAGCCAGAAATAACCTGTGTATGTGTTTTTTGATTCTGTCTGGAACTGTTACAACAAATTTCATTCTCCCAACATTATTACCTCTATCTGATGGTTGGGTTTGCTTTTCGTGTGCTCTTTCTCCACCTTGCACGATTGGACACGTCATTCGCAGAAATGTTGCAAAAGGTCATGTCCTTCGCTTCCTTCCTTCAATTGTTACAACAAATGATTGTTTTAATCGGACCTAAGTAAATTACACATTGATATAAAAACAAAGAGGAAAACCCTGAAGAACAGTTATAATCACTAACAACGGCTGCGGCGAATGACCATTAATGTCGCGACACTTAATCCGCTTTACATTGAAAACAAAACCAAATTTTTCACATAAATTATAACCGCAAATTCCTCCGTAGAAGTTGATCGCTTAATTTATAGGGATAAAAATGCCATTACGATAACGGCACATTCATTTTATGAAGCTTTAAATGGTACATTAGGACCAATAAAAATAGGCGACGGTTAAAAAGGAATGGGAAGAAAAGATTTTTCATCCTTCCAAATAATAATGTGAAGTGTCAAAAGGCTGGAATTAAAATGGGAACGGTCCCCGCTGAATAGGCCCACGGGAAATTTTGTGACGGGGGTAATCCTAAAACGAACGGGCGGCGCAAACGCTGCGTTTCGAAATTCATATTTAAATTTATGTTTACTGTACTCCTAATTTTCTGATAACCTAATATTTTGTCCTAAATATGTTCTTCAATGTCAGTGATAATTTTAGTGATGTCGATTTTGGCTTCCCTTTCTAGGGTTTACCTATGAAGTCCCTGACAATGATATGCAATAATCATGTCATATTTGTGTTCTATGTATAAGGAGTGTTTATTCTCGGATAACCTAAGTTTTGGTTCAACGCATAACAAAGGTCTACGGATTGAAAACACCGCTCGATATGTAATAGCCTTGTTATTTTGCTTCTATAAAGTATAAATATAAAAAAACGTTCGTCTATGATTAATTTAAGGCCATCAGAGAGTTAATTAAGCTATCTCTTATTATAATCGCGACCGGTGAGATCCTCCCACAATTTCTCGACATGCTATTTTTTAAATTAGGGAAAAATTAAGCCGACGGCTCTAAGTACGTAACCGGCATGAACTTTTACGGATTTATAATAGCATTTTTTATACTTCTTTCGTTATAATGTTTAATTCTAAAAAATGTGTTGGTAACATTTTCACAGGAGGGACTATTACTACATTTTCGAAAATTGTGTTTATTTATTTCTACACTTTAACAGTTAAGCAAAAAAAATTAATAGACAAATAGGTTGCACAAAGGCACTACTTCTTCCACATTGAAATGTCTTCCAGTTCCATTGGTGGATTCCCGTCGATTGGTAAGGCCATCCTAGTTTGAACATTCAGCGAAATCAACAATTATATGTACATAGTTAAGAAACGAAACGTGGAAAGAATGAGGTGATTGGAAATGTACATATGTATGTACATAGCTCGTCCGTAAAGTACCTATGCTGAATCTTTTTACAACGTAAAGCAATTATTGTGATGAAAACCATTTGTTTTTCTGGGAAGGGTAAAATAAGGGTAGGTTTAAATGTTTAATGTTAGTGACCATAATAGTCTTCAGGAATAGCAACACGACTATGGCCAGCCTTTTGAAATACGCATACTAACTAATACTACCTGCCCTCACACGTCAATTTACTAACTGGATTAATGTTATTAAGTCCCATTCCCGTAGTCCTTTTAATACTAACCAACTAATAATCTTATCAAGAGACAATAATATATTATCGAGCAACTGACGCTTACACTATTAAGGTATTAATTAAGACTAAAAAACTAAACAATGTGTTGAAATAACAACAAACATAAATATCAATAAAACTGCATCATAACTAAACAGCTGAATACAAATGAAAATGAATTGTACACACGTTAATCCTGAAAAAAATACACCAAATACCTATAATATTTCTATTGCCTATTGTTATTTCGCACTTACATCAATTTTCCTATTTCGTATGGAAATAACAAGGACGGCGCAATGTATTGTGTACGGCTACACAATACATCAGTTCAATATCAGATTTGGGTGGTAAGTTACAAACGTTTTTCGATCGGTTTCGAAAGCGGTCTATAAATAAGGCGGAATGTCTTTTGCATTCTTGTTTATTTTATCTTTTATGTATACAACCTGTTTGGAGTTTCTTTCTACAAGTAAACTACTCTATATCATTTTCTATATAATGATTACACTGTTTCACCAATAAATGTTATTATTATATTACATATGTAACTTCATGTAATCCCTGTAATCTCCGAAGGGGCAGGCAGAGGAGTATAGTACATTGCCACGTTTCACCGGTTACGTATAAGTTCCATGGAATAGATGGTGAGCATATTGCCATACACCGGACACAAATCCAGACTCCGAGTCACTACTAGAAATTCTAAATTAGAAAATCCAATAGTACCCGAACCGGGATTTGAACCCAGGACCTCCCGATCGGCAGTCG
>DWME01001779.1:0-23268 GCA_018244795.1 Parelbella ahira ahira
ATGCAGCTTTTACTTCTCCAAGTGCTGATGTAATTGCACATGTATTTGTACCTCACTTGCAATTTTTTTATTTACTTCCATTTCACATATAATATTTAAAACAGCTTGAATCTAAGGCAAGCCGCGAGACGATAAGATCTTGCAATTGCAACTTACATAAACTTGTAAATATATTTATGGTAAATATATTTATTTCACTATAATTAGGAGCGTTGGACGTGTTAAATGTTTTTTGTTCATTGACATAATTAGGGGTAGGATTTTATCGACCGGTAAAAACACACCCCATTTCATCTATCCTTTGTCACATGTCCTCCAGTGGATTTAACTAATCCCTTCGGCCAGCTCGCATCACGCACTGACAGATTCTACTTACACAGCCCTACTGATACGCCCTGAAGTTCCAGTTTACACATTTAAATTCGAACTGAAAAAATTGAACGGGGAATCAATAAATCCATGCGCATTTTTTTCATGTCTATTTCTCTTGCGATAGGCAGAGACTAACAATTCGTACATGCTATGTTCTTAGCAGGCTTGTTTTGTCAATCCTACATTCAATGAAAATTTAAACACAGCATCACGCCTGCAATCCTCGAAGGTGTAGACAGAGGAGTGTACTGACACTCCCTTATTACACCAGTACGAAAATTTAAAAATAATAAAATCATTTAATATAACACGCCAGTATTGGTACGATTGCGGCCAAGTCGGCGTGATGTTTAAACATCGATGCATAAATCGGTACGTGAACGGGCGGCCGGTGAGCACCAAGTGTTCGTTAAAGAAGTCTTGGTATTGTCCGCGCCGTTTGTCACGTATAACGCGGGATATAAAATTTTATTCCGCTCGAGAGCGACGACGCACCAGGCTCCCGCAGCCGCCCGACCGACCTCGGCCGCCCCGGAACCCATTGTGCAGCTATACAACCTCAGACCCAACAGTTATTGTGTCTCTCCTGCAAAGACACATCACGTTATTCAGACTTATTTCGTTTACTACGTTTTTGAAATTTCGTTTTGGGTTTCGCGCAGTATTGTTCTTCAATACATAAAATTATTTTTGTACATATGTAAAAAAAGAATGAATGTTAAAGAAACACGTAAGAGCTACAGGGATAGTGATAATTGCTATTCTGTGTTCTCTGCCTACCCCGTAATATACATGATGGTTGTAATAATATTTTTCTTTTGCTTTATGTGGATATTGTAATATTATGAAGCAATTAATATTATTGTCAAGTTTAAACTCGCAAAATGAACAAGACAACGGAGGAAGAGCAAAACGTTTACAAAAAAAGGTATTATGCTCACGTCCAAACAATAGAGGAGTGCGCCAGGGCGGCGCCCGCCCAGCTGTAAACCGACTGCATTAATACTCAACTATGTAATAAATGTTATTGTTTGTCATAAAGTTTGTATATGAAGGTCGCCCCGGGGGCCCCGGCGCTCGCGGACCGTTAATAAACTTACGATACCCGAACTGTATTAGTTCAATTATTTTATTATTACCTACTACCGACCGCTCGGAATGAAAATCATTCGTACTCGACGCGGTACACCGTACACGCCATATCGTGGCCGCCGGTGTCTTGGCAGGAATGCTATACCTAGATATTATTGTTACCTTTGATACGAGAAAGAAGCGAACACAAAACGAAATATAATCTTGTTTTGATATTTTCAAGAAGACACGGCGGATACCTAGGTAGCGTGCGAGGCGCGGGAACCGCCGAGTCATGAGAAAAGTTAGCTCGGCTTTCCAGTTATATTTTCCTCGGCGACCTTTTCGTTTCCGGGTCTCTACGAGATTAGTAAATGTAAGAAAGTTTTTTTTTATAAATATAACAAGCGACTGTATTTTGCGGTCATATTAAAGATGCTCAGCTTAAATCGTATACTGAACAACTTAGATACCTACCTACCTTAGCTAGCTATCTACTAGCTGATGGGTGCGTCATAAGTCTTCGTAAACCGATGAATGTAGAGGAATTATAAGGCTGTAAGGACAGATATTTTTCTCACTAGATGCTCTCTGCCAACCCCGTAAATTACCTGGCGTGATTATATAACAATAATAAAAGTAGTCGTACACAAATGTTTAGTTAGTTATAGTACCGAATCGCTCATTAATATGCAAGCAATATCCGTTTGGAATCGACGCTGAAGTACTTACATAAACAAGGTGCGTTAATAAATCAATACGAAGGACGTCAGTGTCTGTAAAGCTAATGTATATATCTGATAGTTGATACATAAGTATGTATGTAGACCATTAGCCAAGCTCCAGCGCTTCCGTAATTAAACGGTGCATGTCACTGCAACATGCCAGGGTTGAAATTCTTCAGTGTTTCGCTATTAAGTGTTCTATTTATTTAAATGATTCAACCTCATTTACACTTTAACTTTTTTTTGTTTTTTAATTCAGTACATCTGGAACCATAAATGATACTATTCATCCTTTTTTTCTTTTCGGTATAATGTACAATATTGTTTTATATTTATGTTAATAATGTCGATTGCACTTTTACGCCCCTTTACTGTGTTGCGAAGTATTTCTTAATATTTGCACACTAACATTCCTTATCCGGCGGAATATGTGTGTCCTACCGCAGAATACATTCTCGACGCTATTACCATATCAACGCGAATAAGGTTGCATTGTGGCAATAATGGCTCGTCGTCGTTTGCTACGTATTACGGGCACGTGCATTGCACATAGTTTGACTGCGAAATTGCGTGGTTCGAAAAATGTTGTCAGATGTAGCGAGCGTTCAAGGCGATTGTTGAAAAGTCCAACACATCAGTTGATTACACGGCGCGGCGCACGCGGCCGCCGCTCATTTGTATGTGTGTCAGGTCCGCGCCGGTGCAGGGGGCGTCTCCAAGACGGTCGCCGCAATTTTTCAACGTTTTGACTCCGCGCTCGGGCCGCGCCGCACTGCAGCCGCCGCCCCCTCTCCCCCCGCGCCGCACCTGCTCCCGCGCCGAACTACCCTCTGCAAGTTTAATCCCCCAATCCGCCGCCGCACGACCGCGCACCGGCACGCCACTATATTTCAATTAATTCGACCATCCATATCCTGACGTTAGTTCATAACCCCGTTGCGTCCCGACGTGTGCACTGCGCGTCACGCCGCGCCGACCGCATCGCTATCCGATCGACAATATTAATCGACAATCTCCTCTTAATTCAAACGTCAAAAATGACAAACGTATGTGATCTGATCGAAATTAATGTCGTCATATACGCATGTATTTTTGAGAGATAAGTACATTATTTATGTAAGATTGTTGTCGACGGAGCGTAATAAGTTATGTGGAGTGATTGCACGAGCATAGAGCGAAATAATCGTCAGCGTGTCGGGTTCATTTGTCGCTGCGGAGCAAGCGTAGGTATTCGAATGATTGTCGCCTAGCATCGCTTAATGAACGCTCTCCGTATTACCCGTGATCTCGGGGGAGCTTAATTCTAACGCGTATGTGCAGAGTCTGTGGGTGTTTGTCGGCGTCGCAAATTTTTGGACCTTTTGACTAATTGAAATTTATGACTGATCTGGTCCTTTAAATTAAGCTTTTTAACTATCTTATATAAAGAATTTATTCAAACGAACCTTTCACATCTAAATTTCGTGCTTTTAACACATACAAAAAATTCGTAATTAACCGTTTATTAGAACCGTTATTGTTGACAGATGATCATAAATTCTTAAAAGGTAGATAGTTGTATTTCTTTGATTTTTATAGTGATGTACGTACGCTGCACATTTGCCTATGGATGTACCTACATACGAGTACATATGTCCGTGTTACATAAAATGCGCTCATCGCACAATTTGTCGTAGTGAATGCGCAACGATTACGGGGCAGCCCTGTGCGGAATTTATCGGTTCATTTCTTATTCTTATTGCGAGCGGGGCGGGCGGCGCACGTGTCGGCGGCGCTGCTGAATCAACTCAACCCGCCCGCCTTGCCGCAACTGAATGAACTTAATTCGATTCCGATTGTATTAAACCTCGACCACTCCGCCGCTTAATGACCGAAAAGAAATGAACTCATTCCCCACCGACTACCATTATCTACTTGAGCCTAACCTACGTCGACAGAATATCTCGTTCGAATTACACTTGTTTTTTTTCGTCTCCATACATATGATTAACTTTTTACGCTGTCGGTCGCTTGTTATGGCGTTATAAAATGTGCGTCATAATAAATTTATAGCAATATCACAGACTGAAAATATTACACGTCCGCTGTACAGACAGAAAGTTTTTGTTTACTTTTGTGTGTCTGACGCGGGGAAGACTTTTGATCGCTTTCTCACTATTGTGCGGCTCATAATTCGGGGAATGTTTCATTTTGGCCCGACAACAGGAAGTAACAACCCAAGGCGGAATAAATGTACTTTTCATATTGCATTTTTGGATTTCGACGTTTGTGTATTATACGTATGTTTCGAGTCAGACATTGTTCGATATTGCAAAACGTTGCAATAGCTAATTACACGATAAGAACATCGCGGCTGTTTTACTCAAAGGGGTAGGCAGAGAAGTGTAATGTATTCCCATATTTGTGATAATTACAATACACGAAAATATCTGGCGAAATGATTAACTAAAAAGTGTAGAGTAGATTTTTTGTTCTAAAATTGCTTAATTGTTTCACAAAAACAATCAACAGGACCTCGATATATCGTAGTTGGTTAGTGACTCGTCACCTACCTCTAATTAAACTACAACTACACACGGTGCTGGCGTCGAACATTCGATCAGATAGAGTTGAGGGCGCGGGGCGGCGATGGCTTACAAAAAGCGACAGTGAGCTTACTCTCGGAGGTCACACCGTATACAACACAAGGGGCGCCGCGGCGGCACAAAGCAATTAGATGGCTGTACTACTGATGTTCACTTGTTCAGCGCTATCCCAATGAAATGCCGCCTGTTTAATTGCGGCCCAAACCGTAACGGACAGGCGCAACCGTTTTTGTGCGACCCCCAATGAGACGAACCGCGCATCCTTTAATGAGCCCCCCTGCTCTCCTACTCTCCACTCACGCTGGTCACTCTCCCCATACACTGAACGTGGTACTCGACCAGAAAACAAAGAATTATGTTCCCCAACCGATGTTTAACGAGATTATTAGATATAGTTGCATCATTGGAAACTAGTTTTAATTTATATCTTTATAATGATCTTTTATTTCTCGTTCCGATGTAGAGTACGTATGTCTTTTCAGAGTGACAAAGTTAATGTCAAGTGTCAAGTGTCGCTAGCCAAAATCATACGCCAAAGGAAATAGGTATAAGGAGTAGCTCTAAGTTGTGTACGTTTACTACACAGGATGTTTTCTTCTCGGTTATAACATATGACAGTCGTTTATTAACACGCATCACAAAGCTATCACTTAATTATGAAATCACTTTCAGTCAAGTGCGTAAGCGTCAACAAAAATGATTTGAATCAGATAACACGCGGTGTTCTTTATATAATCGTGACTTATTTATTTCGTATGGAACCTCCATTGTTAAAATAAACATGATAAGACACGTCGATTAAATCGCGCATGTATTCCATTTAACTTCGATGAAACTATTTAGTTTTGTCTGTAATGCAAATCATCGCCTACAGCTTCCCGATACGATAACTTGCGCGAATCTCACGTGAGACATCAGAATTGTTTAGACCCTTAAAGTATTTGTCGATTGGCCAATGTGGATTGTTGTACGACCGCCGGATGAGAACAAAAGTTATTAGTGTGGGACGCGGGCCTCTCGCCCGCATCCAACCGCCGCGTAAATAATTCACATGGCCGCGACAACAACTCGGACGGTTCGTAGAGCGCGTGTAATTTCACATTTTCGCACCGGTACGTACGTTCCCGCAGTACGCGTTCAAGTTTTTGTTGTCGCGCCCGGGACCCCCGTTTGCCCTATTCACGGTTAATTTTCTGGATTCAATTTTGCAACCTATTCATTTGACGACTGGAGCGGGTCTGGGGGGGAGTGCCAATACTTTGTTTAATTGACACCCAATGTCTCGCAACTTTTCGAATCCGGATCCGTGAGTGACTCATTCATTCATTCAGTCGTAGTGCGCGAGTAGTTCAGAGACGGCAACATTATATTGCTGTTTTAATGCTCTCTAATCTATACAATGATTCTCGTATTAAAATTTTCTGATACATATTTTACCCTTGGTAATATTCTTTGGATTATCTGAAACTAACGTGCGTTTTTGAAAAGAGCGATGAGTAAGAAAGAAGCAAGCGAGGTCTGTAAGGTTAGTAACATTTGGCATTCGGTACCGTTGGTCTAGAAGGAACCTAGCGTGACAATAAAATAGTACTGTTAAATACATAACAATTAATTTCTTCTCATACTGGACCAATCTCAACAGATACATGTAGAATACCTGCAGTTAGATCTATCTTTTGACATTGGACGTACATATGTATATATGTATGTACAATGTACATGCATACCTAACTGAAAAACAAAAAAAAGAACTATTTTCGTTGTCTATCAAAAATAAAAACAAATATACAGTTGTCTCTGACCTTTTGTTGCTCCAGTATCGCGTGGACACCATTGGGCGAACTTTAATATAATTAGTTCGAGTCGTAATGTAATGTGTAGCAAAGTAATTAGTTTATTTCGCTGTTTAGTGTTACATTTAGCTTAACGGACTGTGAAAGAAGTTTTCATTTACAGAAATGTATGTTGAGGGTCGTAGTTTAGTTTTAAATCCAGCTGTCATTTTGTTATTGTTATTTATATTTCATGATTTTTTTAATATAATCTGCTTAGTCTGTGGTAGCCTGTGTCTAAGTCATGTGAAATTCCTTTGAAAAGGTTAGCACTTTTATTAATTATGTTTTTTACATTCATAAACGATATCTGAGCTCTATTTAGTTTTTCAGTTCAAAATTAATTCTGTATGACTAATGTATGATGTATGTATATATGTGTGTATATATGTGTGTATATATGTATGTGTAATGTATGATGTGTGTATGTAATACAATGTATAATGTATGATGTATGTATGTATGAATAATGTATTTCGACATTGGATCAGATTAATCTAACCTTATAATTATTACTTTTTTTTTTTACATTTACACCGAAGAACCTCTTACCATTAGCCATTGTTACACTTCTTATCATTAATTATTATTAGTTGCTCCTCCATATATTACCAATAATCTCCGAATTACCGAATTACTCTTTGGTGTTCAATATTCTCTGCTAATACCCGAATGATTGACAAGCAAACGCCATTACTACCTACCAAAGTTCCATTATACATACACCGTGTCCCCAGAGATTGATTGTCTCAATTTGATAATTAATTAGTGCGTGTCGTTAATGGTTGACAAGTAGTGACGTTTTGCTATGGCCCCGGTTTGTGGATTGCCGGGACCAGACATGAAACCCATGCATCAAAATTGGCCTTACAACGCCGTTGGGTGTTAAGCCCACCCTTTGTTGCCCAGCTTTAAGTTAATAATAAAAAAAAAAAATCAAATAAATCTGGAAAAAATGGTATTATTTTCAATTTTGTTTCACAATAATGTTTTTTGGATTTTTAAATCCTTGATGTATTATCAAAATACCCTTAAATGTAATGAACGAGTTTGTTACCACATAAGTTCGTCGCATCTACCGGCACCCACGTGCGAGATCTCACTGGCTTTTTCGATACACAAACGACCCTATAAGGGATTTGAGAAGAAGGCTCAGCCACAAGTGACGTGATACGGCTCGTCAGCCGTTAGGTGACGGCTCTGTGGCCGCAAAGTAGTCGGGCGGGTGTGTTTGAGTTGGGCGCGCATCCCGGCAGCGGGCGCACTCGCCGCACCGTCACGCGAGCCTCATTTATCACACATTGCACACGCCTTTCGCATTGGCCGAACCCGAGCCCCCGAGGCTCAGCGACCAACACGTCAAGCGTTTCAGCATTACATTCGATTTCCGATAGATTTCCATGTCGTAGGCTACAAATCATCCGCCGCAGTCACAGTTCTTTGTTTCTTGTTTAGATCCGATTTAACTTTGCGATTGGCTGCAGCAAAACTTTTATATTGAGCACAAAATAAAAGGCACGTATTTAATTATAAATGAACAACGCCATCTATATCTTTCTTCGGAAATCAAAGGAAGCCCGATAGGAAATATTGAGTTACTTCAGACTACAACAACAGTACGTTTCACGACCGTCGACCCCATTGCACTTAGAAGCCTTCCGTCAAGGTGTCAAACATTACTTCCATCAGTGCGGTCGCGCTTGTCATCGTCGGCGGCCGTTTCAGTCGAGTTAAATTTTTACACAGAGAATAAATCGTGACGAAGTGAAATTTGTGAGGAGAGGAGTGTAGCGTAACGGTTACGAGAGGCGTCAATCAAATATTTTTCCAAGGTAACTCGTTCGTAAGCCCGAAACAAAGAGGCGCAGTTCCGAAACAATCAAATTAATTTTCTCCGTTGTTGTTTAATTAGCACCGACTCTTGGATGGTTTGGTGGGCGGCCGGTGTTTATCATCGGAAACAATCGGAGCCCCCGCCTCCCCGCGCGCCGCTTCCGCGAAACCATTATTATCAGAGTCAAGACTTTACACCAGAGTAACTTTGATTCGTCACTCCTGACATTATTGTTATAGAGACATTGTTTCACCTAATTGACTGGGTAGTAACAAATCGCCCAACTTTGACTAATTTTATAATGCTTTTGTTTCAGGTAATGTACAATCGGCTGCGCTGTGCTGTCGTGATTTATAAGTGTTTGAGCATTCCCGTGGGCCCAGGTGCGTTTTATAACATCTTTCGACGCAGCTTCTTACGTAGCCGACGGGTATATATGTAGGTACGTGTTTACACAACTGTAATCACTTATTGACCGTTGTAGGGGAAGAATTATGAAACGCTATAGTTTGTGTGAAGCCTTACGAAGTTAATCTGAAGCCGTATTTAATTAAATTGTAGCATTGGGTGGACGTTGTCGCGAGGCATTCCCTAGTCAGCTGGCTGGCAGCGCGGACGAGTCGCATCGGCGTATTTAAAGTAAAATTTAAAATAATTGCTCTCTGTCAAGTGTTTTTTGGGATTTCTGACCTCGGTGAGAATAACATTTTAATTTCTTTTAACAGATAAACTAGATACAATAGTTTAAACTTTTGTTTGAAATAATTAAAGATTTAGTACTCTGACTTTTAACGACGTGATATTTAAACGTTCTTTCTTTTATTTAAAACCGTACGTATTGCACACACAGTATTTTCAAATTAAGAACGCGCACTGGTAACACGACACGCCGGTGACGTGAAATGTTTTACGAGTACGGCTAAGATTTCTAAATTTTCCACTTTTCTCCGCACTGAGCAGGACATTAATGTGCAATAAAAAAGAACTGGCGTCGGTTTACACGTCGACTTGAGCTTGCAGCGGCATCTAATCTAATTATCCAGTGCGCTCTTTTAAAACTTGCAAGTGTGGCGCGGGGGCGAGAAATTCACTACATTCTGTTCCTTTTGAGAAATTTAAAAATTTCCCCACTGAAAAGTACGAAGCCAGTCGGGCACGTGACGTGAATAGTGAATGCGTCGCTCGCTCCTCGGGGGTATCATCTGTGAATGTTTCAGCTGTTCATGTTGTACTTGAACGTTGTGCAAGCACAATGCGGTATCGGACCGCATTTAGTCCCTCGGCTTTGCGACTCCGCCCGCCCGCTAAGTCTCCGCGACGCCTTTAAGTATACACCCTTACAATAAACGAGGAATTACACTTCCTCCCCCCCCCGGCATTTCTTTATTTCATTAGTTATTGTATCATATAAATAAATATAAACAGACGACCCGACTTACAAACGAACGAGATTTCTCGGTATTGCTTGTTGATACAATAATAGAAAAGTTGGTGCATAGATAACAAAATTATTAAGCTTCTTCATGCCGTACCCACTTTCTCGTCGCTACCGTTTCGCATACCGTTTTTAAGCTGTGTTCGGTGAGCTTATTCGCTTTTGGTCGACGATCATAACTCCACGTATAAACTGTGTACGCGTCAATAATTTCGCAGTTATAAAAACTAATTCATAATCCCTTCCCAAACTAAGGGAATTACTTTCAGCGGCCGACCTGATTCGACCTGACCCGCGCCTCTGACCCCGCGATGATCCATCCCCTTCGTTCGGCTAACCTGTTTTACAAGATTTTACGCGATAAATGAAACACGGTAACTGCAGCCCCCTTGAAAATGTAATGAGTTAAACCGACGCCGCCTCCACTCTGTTATGCTCGAATTAAAAACACGTCAGTTTAGAAAACTTCCCTGTCGCCGTTCTGAAGGTTACGTTTATGGGCTCGTTTATACACTTACCTATATATGTAGGTACAAGTTTTATATTAAATTTAATGTGAAAGCGAAAGGTTTGTGAAAGTTATACACTAGATAGACGGTTGACCTTTACGTCCAGGGACAGCGATACGTCTATGTCTAAAATCAAAGTTAGATACGTTATTATTTGGATGTGCTTGTGAAATAAACGTTACGAATATTTATAGAGATAATGAGACGCTATTAATAACATTTTACTGCTTCTCTTAAAACTATAAATATTTTTCTAATCGTTAACGATACTAGAAATCCTTTGCAACTTTACATGATCAACATATATTCACTATTCTGTCTGTATGTATGTATTATTAGCATTGTGTCATATTATCATATAGACCTACCCTCTTGTCATTTGTTATTTCACTCTTATCTTTTCCAACAAATAAAGTTGCCTGTAAGAGATCGCTACTTAGCGATCAGGCCTATTGTACAATCTACTCAATCTAGGTACTATTAATGTTCTTTGTCTGTATTTATTCCCGTTTGTCATATTTGGGTGCACAATAAAGACTTTTACTACCACTTCTATTACCTTGACGTTCGTGTAGTCTATGTATTCTACTCCTATATTACACTTTATTGGTTCTGTGGGAAAATACACTTCCATAAGTTGTTTGCTTTTAACACTATAAATATTGATTTTACTATCTCCACCCTCGCCATTTCTATTCGGCGCACAGCTCGCGCCCTCGCCGCCACCATGGAATAATGATTACAATGACATAGCTTTATGTCTAGCACTGCTTTGGAAATGTTGATTGGAAGGGAACAGGCTGAGAAAGGGCAGCGTTCGTAACGACAATGGAATGTGTAAATATTTTTTTTTCGTTATTCAAACATAGAAATTTATTTTAAAGATTTGTTGGATTTAATTTGCTATTTATTAGTTAGGTATTTGCTAATGTGACTGTTGTATTACTAGGGAAATTTTCATATATGTCATTTGGTTCATATTTATCCGAAAACAATCGCAAATGAACCTTATCAGTGTCCCTTTACTGCTTAGCCCAATATAGGGTATATTTCAAGTTACAAAATTACCTCACCACAAATTTCTGGTAATAAATCTTTTTCTCCTTCGAAATAAAAAAAAAATTATGAAGGGATTATCCGGATTCATTGCGATCATCGTCTATGAATTTTGTTAAAAACTAATTAAAACACTCAACCGGGTTCGTCCGTTGAACAGTTTCGCCTGTTCGATTCGATGACGCGAATGTAACCTTACATTCACATGTACGTTTATATAACATTGCTGTGTATATAACATATAGCAATCGTTATATAACTTTTAAATCAATCATCATCATGAATTCTTGTATCGCTCGAGAAGCCTTAAGACCATAGCTTGACACTGATCAAGTGAGGGTTGACAGATTTACCACGCCATGGCGAGTTCCAAGTTAGGAAAGTTTCATCGTTATTTTTTCCGTCGGCCTTACACTGAGAGAAATTTTGCTTTTAAAAACATTGGAATAATTTTCATATAATGTTCGTTATTTTTAATGAATATACGCATAATATATTCTAGTTATTTTCTTATTTAAATAGGAGTCGTACAGTGTGTGCAGTACCTACTTTCTTTGCTCGTTTATTATTTACACTGAATGCGTGCAATGTTGGCTCCTCGACACACCAATGATAATGTAGCAAGTGTGCGGCATTGCGATTTTTGCAATTAAATGAAAAAGAAAGAACAAAAAGAAGTCATGCGCTTTAATGAGATAAAAAAAGACACTACTGTATAGGTAAAACAATCTGGCTACAACAAAAAGCGTTCGGAACGCAAACATTTTTAAAATGTATTCAGTAGAGTCTGTTTTGTGATTTTACAGTGTACAAAGGAGGTAAAAATTCCGAGACGAATTGATATAAAATAGTTTATTAACGAGTGATTTGCACACGTTTGCAAACACATTATTGGGCAACTGTGTCTATGCTCTGAGTGGAAAAAGAGCTTGCTTACACCAAGGCTAGCCGAGTAATATACATAAAAATATTACGTGCTATTCATATAAATATTAAAGCTAAAAACCCAGCAAGTGCCTACGGCGGTACCTAGGTATGAGGGAGGGTCTATTGTGTTGCGGATCGATCGGTTAAGTTAACAAATAAAAACGTAAATACAAGTGTAACGCCATTAGTCAGTTAGTGACTAAACTTAATCGCGAACTGATTGTTCGCGGCGATAGCTTCCACGCGATACTTCCCTTCCTCAAAGATAATCATTATGAAAGCAAGTTATGATCGATAGATGTAGTTCGTTCTGCCACCCCCGGCTCGCGGCTTGCTGATTTTGTTATTGTTATTTTGATATTACTATTTTTACTGGTCGAAGTCTGCTAAAGTTTTTGTGATTTTATATGTTAGGTATGTTGGTTGGTTTTTTCCTGATCGTGTTCATCGAGTGATTCTAAAACCTATAATAACTGTCTGCACGTATGTATGTTTATAGGCTTAAAGGATTTAGTGTATTTAATATATTAAGCGAATCTACATAATTCTTACATTTGTTGCACATGGTAAATCTCGTAAAGGTAATGTCAGTCACACATATCAAAGCCAAGTGGGTTCCAAACTGACATGGATAGTATATTGTTTTTAGTAATGCCTACACTTAAGTAGAAGAGGCGTGTCAAATCTGTAAGGATTTTATATTTGCACTCGGTGCTCTCTGCCTATCCCGAAAGTTACCTGGAGTGGAATAATAATAATATTGTAAGTTTTTATCAATGTCTTGAGATTACGAACAACACATGCACCATCAGTCCCAAAAGTCGATTTATTCGCTGCCCGAAGGCAACAGTGTAGTGTAACCGGCGCACACCTCAGCGTATAAAGTGTCATGTTTATTTTAAAACTCCAGACACACGCGCCGCGTGTCGCGTCTCGTGCGGCGCGAGGTATCCATTACGAGGCCTTATCGCATCAATTTTGCAAAATGTGTAATACCTCTCTCTCGCCGGGCACAAAATAGTCCGCGTCGTCGACCGCTAGTTTATTCCGTCGCCGCTAAACGTTGGGCTTTGCGTTATATTAACTATGTGTACGCTGTCGTACGCCCATATCAGATGATAGTATTTTATAATAAGTGGGTTTTCTTTTTCATTGTCTTTGTTGCTGTGGTTAATATTATAATATTATATACCTAATAATAATACGGTTTTGTGCAAATCCAAAAGATATCTGCATCCAAAAATACGAAAACGACGTGCGTGTAGGAAGAGAGAAAACAATAAAGAAGGTCTGTAAGGATAGAGATACTTATCATTTTTAGGCTTTTGCCCAGCTCATAAGGAAACAGACTTGACGATATAATATAAGTGCAAAAACAGTAAACATTCGAACGGAGCTAATCGAGAAACCGAAGAATCTAAGTGATTATACGTACTCCAATTAGATTATTCATTATCCATCCCTAAAGTTTGGTCCTCGTTGAGATAATTGTGTGTTAAACGTCCGTCATATTTGGAACGGGCCGGCTGCAGCGGGTTGACTCTGTGTTTGTAACACTGGGTTATTAATAGCCGCGATAGCAGGTAGCCCGCAGCGCTACCGACACGATATTTGGGAAATCCGGATTTGCATAGGATAATAGGAGAATGGAGGAGGCTTGCAGCGAGCATATTGTCGTTTCACGGCGGGTGCCGGTCTCGTTACCGCTGTTTCTGCTCTGCCGTCGCTTGTCGTAATGTGCAGGATTTTCGATATTTAGTGTCCCTAAACGACATATTAGCTGATGATAGGTAATAACGTTACTTGGTATACCGCTCATTTCTGTTCGATTAGTTTAGCAAGGTTTCGAATTCGAGAAAACTTTGTAACATGAAATAATATATGGTTGATATGACAATCATCATGGCCACTGTTGAAACTGGTATTCTAATTGATTGAGAAGGGTTAAGGCCATAGTCTGTTACGCTACTGAAGTGCAGATTAACAGATTTTACACACTACAGAACACTCTGAGGAAATCTAAGGTGCTCAGTTTTTGCATAATGTTTTCCTTAATTTTTTCAGAGAGCGATATTACAGTCTTAAAAGGTACAATTGGTTTATAAAGAGGTTTCGAATAGGATTCTAATGCAAAACTCCTGAATTAAGTGGCTGCATTCTTAAGCCACTACGCGATATTGCTCATCAAAAAACCCGAGCAACCAATCCTAAATAGAACTTTATTTTAAAATTGCCACACGCAAAAATCACCTTTTGGAGAAAGGATTATTCGCTGGCCGTAATTCAGCACGACTCTCATTTCTCTTTCTCCAACACCGCGCGCTGACCGCGCGTCGGCGCGCTACGACGCGGCGGCGCGCGGCCCGGAACCCGGTGTTTAAACCGCGCCATGAGACCCTTATCTATAGATTAATGTTGCCATTATTAAGACTTACGTGCTCCTAGACAAGGAACTAGATAGATAAAGAACATGCCATCGTTAATTTTGCATACAGCGCTTTGTTGGCGGTCCAACGTTCAGTGCTCTTATATTTACCTGTACATATAACTATGCGATAGAATTTGTCAGTGTTAATGGATAGACAAGTTATGAAGATCAACGTGACGATTTAATAATAACTAGTGGCCCAGTAGCGATCGATATTCGATCGTAAATCATATAAAATCAGTGTTAGTGTTGTGTAAGTTCTAATGTCAAAGACTACGCTTATATAAATATTTCCTGTGTGCTTCCTCTTTCCTTTTTACTTATTGACAACAATCCGTCTCATGTCTGACATTGACAAAGGGAACGTAAGTAATAAATGGTTTATTTAATTCAATTTTTTTGTATTACATATTACACACATTTTAGTATTCTGCATTCCTCTCTATATAAACTATAAATGTGCCAAATTTTGTACTCCTCCGTCCGCGCAGTTTTCGTAAAAAAGGTGTACAACGTTTTTGCTTCACGTATTAATGCATAGATATTAATAATAATAGTGACAGTAATCATACTAATAGAGATTTCATAATTATATCTTAATTCGCCTAACAATGTTTATATTATTCCAAAATTATACAGAAATCACAACTCCTTCAAGCCTTGTTTAATTTATTTATTTGATGTCATCGCATAAAATTAAATTATTCATAATTAATATTTAAATGTCATCGTGTCATAGATTTCCGTTCCATAAGTTTTTAACATTAAATGTGCTATAAACACCGTGAATTACAATCCTGTTTCCTTTATGGCACCGGTGGTGATAAAATGACATTAGACGAAGATCGAACCGGTTCTCAATACATAACGCTACACGGAGGCATGAGTCATTTTGCATATTTTTTTCTGATTACCCAGCAATTATGCTGTGATGTCAGATTACGTATATACTCGCCTTTGATGTCCGTCTGCCCGTAGAGCGCGCGGTCATTATATTACAATGTTGCCGTAACTCGTTCTCATAATAGCGTTGCTTAGAAGCGAGCGGACATGTTAAAATATATACTTTGCAATTATGCACTTCTCGATTTATCAGTAACGTGCATCTTCTGATTCTAAGCTTCGATTATTTTATTTCTATCCTATTTTCTGATCAATAAGTACGGTTTTTTTTTATCTTACAATTAAATTTTAGTATTTTTACGGTTATTTTCGAATGGCACAAAACATTTTTATCATAGATGTTATGTTATCTGCGTTTTCACGTAAGTGTTATCTACGTCAGTACATTCGCCGGTTGCGTCATTGTGTTTACCGAAGCAAAACAGATATTCTATAGGCTTGTTTGTTCAATCTTTTCTTCAGTCTGCCTAAGCTTGCGCGTGAGTGGAAAGACATACATACATATATGTACATTGTAATATCACTTTGCATACGTTTAATTCTTGCCCGATTAATGACTATTAATAACTCTCATCACCTATTCCATAGGACTAATGTGACCGTGGTGAACTGTGGGAAAGTACCACACTTCTCTGCCTGTCCCTTCGGGGATTACAGTCGTCATGTTACGATAATAACTGTATGCATATGATCTTGTAATTTAAATTTAGAAGTATATTTCAGGTGTGGAGCCAATAAAAAAGTCCATCAATATAAAAAAACTTCATATCACGCCTGTAGTCTCCCAAAGAGATAGACAGGAGTGCAGTGCATCCCCAGATTTCACCAGTTAAGCTGAACTCCAACTATGAAATAGGGGATGAGCCTGTCGCTACATATCGGGCACAAAACCAGATTCCGAGTCACTATTAGGAATTTCTAGTTAAAAAAATCCAATAGTACCTACTCAACCCGGGGATCAAACCCAGGATCTATAGATCTAGATAGATACATGGGAAAATATAGAGAAAGGCAAAATATAAAAAATATCGAAGTGAAATCTTGAATTTGTAATTAGTGACAAATAGTTAATAATTTAAGCGTTATTTCAGTTGCACTATTTCACCTGCACTGACTGACTGACTGAATTCTCAACTGGACTAAATCGGTGTAGCGATAAAGTAACAGACAAGCGAGAGAAATAAAAGAAGATTACGAGATTTTACAGCGCAATGCGATTTATCCACTCGGACTAGCCCAGATTTTAAAGTGTAACTGATACAATTCTCCTGTCGTGTAAAACGTAACACTAACAGACTAATATCAATCGACTACAATTCGAATAATATGAATACAGAGTTGACTAAATTTAATAGCAATCGACGAAACCAATAGTTTTGGCCATGGAGACAAATACTTACCTTTTTTGACCAAGTAGGCGGGATACTGGCTGGATAGAGGAGGTAGAAGTTTTCGAAAATCATTTGCTTGTATGTAGACTGATCAAGATTGTCAGGTCTATAAAGATGAGATATTTGGAACTCGGTTCTGCCTACCTTATAAGAGTCGTCGCGTGACGATATGATGCAAATAACAATATCAGCTGTGTAATTAGACCGTATTTTTTGTTTACAACTTATTCTATATAAAAAATATTCTGCTTCAGCTTTCTCTTGATTTATCTACATTCATTCACATTTTTAATGTCGTAATAAGTATTAAAAGGCAATTATAATTGTTGTGATTATACTGGAATTGCATAAAGATTACTTATAGCAGTATTCCTAGAGCTTGTTCCTCTTTTGTCGGTGTTTCTAGATACATATAATATTGTTATGATATCAAGTGTCAAGCATGCTTTATTTAGAACCATACTCAATTGTATTACTGCATAAGAAAAATTAAATTCAATAGTATTTTGTTTACACGCTACAGCTTCATAACCCTTGCCAGTAAATTACCGTGGCCAAATTTAGGGCATACGAAAATACTTTTTTAAATTTAATGCCCCAAAAGTCCTATTTAAAGCACCATTGGCCGGGAATTACATTCGTGCTGGTAACTCGCAGTGTATTTGCCGGGCTACCGGCGGGGAGGGGTGGGGGGCGCGCGGGGGGAGGCGTCGCGTGCCTGATGTATGCGCCGCCGCCGCGACGCCAGACCCGACGGCGCCGTGACGCCTACGATGCAGATATCGTGCACTCTATTATAGAAACGTTGCCTGTTAGACTTATGGGGTACGAATTTTGTAAAATGCTATCAATTATTATTACATATTACTAAAAGTCGCCGAAACTGGCACATGTGCGTAACGAATAAAGTGAGGAATCTAAAAGAAGTATGTCGTTTCTGAAAGGACAGAGATGTCTCCATCCTTACACAGCTAACGTGCTTCCTCTATAGGTGTAATTAATAAGCATTGAAAAGTCACATGATATTTTTTTTTCGGTTATTTTGAAAAATTTAAGCAGTCTAAAAATCTGAAGCAATACGTTCAGGAATAAATTGGGCACAAATAGAAATTCAATTATTTTAAGTAGAGTTCAGTTTATTTACTTACCTATACATATATAACAACTAAACATAACGTAATGTATCCGCCTTACTGCCATATTGTACGCCAACAATAAATTAGTCGATATAAGAGTAAAAGTATAATAATACATTTATCAATATTTAATCATGTTCTTCGTGAAAGAAATCTTGTCTAGAATACCTACACCGTCGGGTCTGACCTTAGACGTCCCCGGATACCATGGTTCAATAAAGACGTCAGTTCCCTCCGTTCGTGCGTATTTACTTACACGGCTCGTGGAGTTGCCAAAACGCACATTTTATTCTATGACCAAAAATATGACTACAGGCTAGCCAACATATACAAGTACCAGTACATAAATAACACTACTTACAACACGCAGTGAAATATTTCGAAATATTTGTTTTACTAATCACCAAGATTTGTTTTCTTGGCCAAGTAGGTAGGTCAAAACCTGGCTAACCGAAGAATTTTAGTCTCTGAAACTGGCGTGCGTGGTACAAGCAAGTAATGAAAGTTTAAGAAGCATGTCAGTTCTCCGACAATAGAGATATTTGACGCTCCGAACTCTGCCTACTCATTAAGTGACCTGGCGCAATGATATAAAAATAATATTAGTGATAATTTCTAACAATTCAATACCCGACTTTTCATAAAATAAATGAAAATTTATACATAATTAGATAAAGAAACATATACACACGAATACGACATATTAGGTCTCGATACAAGAACAAATGATGTAATTTACAATATACAATATGTAGATATGTACTTACAGCATAGTTCAATCAAAACAGACCAGTCAATTATCGTGACACTCTCTCTGACCGCGCCATGTAAATCGGCCCGCTACACGCGCCTCCCGCTAGTTGCCGACCAGCGAAATGTCCCTTGATTGATGTATCGCGTAATGATGCGGGAAACTATTTCCTTCGCATTTCCTCCACTCAATAAAACGTCCAATATGTTTATATATGTGTGTCCGTGTCAGTTTATTCGGGGCTTTGTCAATGCGGCCCCGTAGTGCCGACTACACTTGAAAGACCGTCATTTGTCAAGATTACTGCTGTTCGGGGATTGAGATATGAAAAGCGGTTATTGTTTTGAATATTTCCCTTTTTATGCGGGCCCCTGCGGCCCCGAAATTCTGTATATGGACCCCGTTATGTTTCCCAATACTATATATCACCCTTAATTCCTTCTCCTTTGCCGCGAAACATCCCGAACATCATATGCGGTGTTATCGTTAATACCCGAACGTAGAGGAAACGCGCATCTGCAAGTAGCGCTCGTTGCGCGGCGCGGCGGCTCATGGTGCGGTACGAACGCGTCCGTGGGCCCGTTTGCACGCTGCTATTGTATAAAATTTGGTGGAGTTCCACAATTCGCGCGCGCGCCGTGGAGCACAATTAGCACGTACAAAACTCGTCAGTCACGGCTTGGCGCCCGAGTGGCAATTACGGTATTTCATCCTCAATAAAAGTGCACTCAGGCGCCGCTAACGCCGGAGAAAGCTCCCCGTCGCCTATAAAGCTAATGTGGACGTATAAAGATTTAAATGACGGGTCGGGCCGGGCCGCCGGCCGCCACTCACACCGTCGCAATCCGGCGTTATGACCTCCGACCCGCCAGTTCGCTATGATTACTCATTACGTACCCACATACACACCTATGTAGACCAAATTTAAAACTTTCCCCGCCTTTTACGGCCCTAGTGGACCCTCATTTGTGTAACATCGAAAGCGTCTTGAAAATATGTACAATGTGTAGAATAATCTTTTTTTGTACAAAACAAAATATCGATTTAAAAGCCTTATTACTAATGCTTCTACAAATATTCGACGACAACGACAACAACGACGACTTATGATAGAATAATATATATGTATATAAAAAAGTGACTCCTTATCAATATTTTTATATTCCGAATAAAAGTTGAACGGCAATAAAACGGCTACAATTTAGAATAGTCGTCTCGTTAATATGTTAAGATTGCGAATATGGCGGCAGTGGTGTAGCGGCACAGTAAACATTCCGACGCTATTAATCTGCGAACAGTGCGCTATATCGGGGCGTCGGGTGCGGCACATTTATTTTATGTGCCGGCAATGTTACATACGCCATAAAAGTCGTTAGGACGGCGTAACGTCTCGCCATCGTCTTGCCCGCTTTAATTATACGTATGGGGTTCGCGCGGCGCCGCGCCGCGCTCGGGGAGAGTGCGCCAATTTGCTCGGCCAAAGGGGTTCGCGGCGTGTCCGTGACG
This sequence comes from Parelbella ahira ahira, assembly GCA_018244795.1. Lineage (NCBI taxonomy): Eukaryota > Metazoa > Arthropoda > Insecta > Lepidoptera > Hesperiidae > Parelbella > Parelbella ahira. Next base: position 20,462 of record DWME01001779.1, read on the forward strand.
CGATGCGTCATGCGTCACGACGACTACCTACAGCACTTTATTTACTCAGAAATATTGGGTTGTCATTTCTGTGTAAAGTGCGTCATAGTGCACACAGCCTTCCGTTATAACTACATATATGTATTTCTATTAGATGTAAGTGTTAAGATGTAGTAGTATGCTTATAGAGTCCGAATGATAAAAAAATGCATTTAATTCTTTGTTCGAATAAGACAGTTTCGCAACGATTTAAAATGTTAAACGAAGAAGAAGAAGAAACGAACGGTTACTTAAACTCAACGAGTGCTGAAAAGAAATCGACCACAAACTGATCGATGCTCAAATTTCGCGGCAAGTACAACACCATTCCCTTAATAATAGTGAGTCCTTTACACCCCTCGTTTTCGCACTGCTCCCACCGTCTCCACATTAACCTAACACGACGCAATAACATTCTGCCACTTCCTAATGTACCCGGCCGCGCTAACGCCTTATATCGCGTGCTGTATAATATAGTCAAGATTTATTCCTACACCCTTTCGCTTATTCAAAAGGTCTAGCGAAATTTTCGTTCGACTTTTCATTACTCCGAATATTCCGATAACAACTTAAATGTACTTTTTTTATTTGGAATTAACATGTCATGTTTACAAAAACATATATGTATATGTAGTAAGTATAGCTTCGATAAGTAGCGGAATATAATTTTATGAAAGCGAACTATGAAGTAAGTTGGAAATTGGTTCAATGTCAAGCGACCAACGAAGGCGGTACTACATTGCGAGCGAACTTTTGTCTCGCGCCGTAAATCACATCGGCTAATAACTCTACAGCACAAAGAAAATTGATTTATACCTACATCTACAAAGTTCTCGAATTTTAGCGAGCGGAATATCCTGTAGCGTGGGAACGTCGACGCATGCATCGGAGGCTGCCTCGCTTCGGATTCATTTATTCCGACGTATATCTGTGATTAGGTTGACGTTTTATGGACGTTGATTTCGTTTTCCATCTCCATTGTAGGTAGGTACGGCGCTGTAGGTATCTGGAAACTGAGCGCGGTGGCCGCAACTCGTGAAGTTCGCAATGTTTCGCAAAGTGGCTCGCGTAGTCCTGTTATTTCGATTTAGAAGAGCGTGTTCCGGCGTTCACTGGCAAGTTGCGAGCGGTGCGGTCGGCGCCCGGTGTGGAGTTAAGGTGTACAAATTGGACGGGCGTGTGTCGGGCCACATCCACGGCGCAGCGGCTCCGGGGCGGCGCGCGGGGCGCAGATGGAAATTTATCACGCCCGCCGGATCTGAGACTACAAGTTCTCGCATTAAACGACTCCGGGACATTAGCCGCTTGCAAGATGCCGCCCCAGATCATAATTAAGTGCCGCCCAATTTATCGGGCCGACCCGTGCCCGAAAACTCCCCTTAAACTTCTCTTATCGTACCTACTAAAAGCTCTTTATTTTGTAGTTAGCCCGCTCCGAAGCTATCGCCTTTTGTAAGCTATATAGCAAATCTACGCCGCTATGAACGTTGTGGACATTAATGTTTTTAATATTATATGGAATTTCGGCTTTTAAAATAGATTTTTTTTTATCGTACCTATAAAACAATAGTGCCATTACGCGTGTTATCCCCAAAGAGGTACGAAGAGTAGTGCAGTACACTCCCAAGTTTCATTAGCTTCGTTATACGACTCATCATGTAATAGATAGTAATCTTACTGGTGGCAATAAGGTATAGATAGACACTGGACCTAAGTCCAGAATCCCAACCACTACTTGGAATTTCAAGTATATTTAAATACTTCTTTATTGTTCAAGTTTTCAATATAAACTATGTAGATATATAAACATTGTTTCATGATGATGTTACATCCAACATTTACATCCACGTAACGTTTTACTGAACTCGACTCTCGGAATTATCCATTAGAAGAACAAACGACGAGAAACGCATTTGTCCCGCAGGATGGCGGCCGATGACAAAACTTTAGAATCTAGTTCGTAGCGCGACAGAGAACTCTTCTTTAAATGTGCGACACAAAAGCGAAAGAAATACCGTTGCGGCATCGTCCCAGAAACCTTTGTTGCGACGGCGTTGTGAACGCGAGGGACGAGGTAGGGGTGCTCCGCGTCTAGACTTTGTGTCTCGGAACGAGCGGCTAATACGTTCCACTTGAATAATGAGGCGAATGTGTCAGTGAATCAAGTGAGCCAGTGAGTCAAAGTGCGCGAGGCGAGGCGCGGCGCACCGGCCGCTCAGTCTAGAGGTTCTTATGCTAATTACTGCATCCACGCTGCTCTGCTGGTTAAGCGGCGCCTCCACCTCGAAGGATTGCGCGCCGCTCGCCCGACTAAAGTTACGTATGATAAGTGCTTACTAATTGCTTGAGTGTAGGTGTTAAGAAAATGAAAACACATTTTGTATCTTTAATGGTTTATTGTACGAATTCTCCATTATTACCACTAATTAGGGAATGGCTGTGTCCAGCAGTGGACTACCAAAGGCTAACGGATGAATGAATGAGAAATGTTTTATATCCTAAACAATTTAAAATGATCCTAGCAAACTTTAATTATACATAGTGAAGTTATAATCTGCTTAATTTGTTTGACTGTTGATTTTACAACTCGATTTCTTTCTTAAGCTCCAAACATCCTGCTAAGGGATTATAGTCTCTTATGTTCTTTGTAGCACTTATTGTATCGCAACGAAAATTTTGTACAGCCAGCCGCCTAAAGAATCCCTCCCGTAGTTTAGAGTAGGTACGAAGTAATGTCACAAAAGCAAAAATATTATTCTTCTTATAGTGCCTCTCCAACTAGTGAAGGT
>DWME01001780.1:0-23263 GCA_018244795.1 Parelbella ahira ahira
GTAAATCCCGGTGGCGGTGCGAGCGGCGGCCCACGCGCGCGCGAACAAGCCAGCCACCGTCGTAACTCACTTCCGTATCCTTGCTTCTAGCTGGTACATGGAAAATCAAGTCTGCCTACTGTACAGCCGCAAGTTGTGAGTACCTACGTCCAATATGTCTAAAAACCCTATCAACTATTAATATTATTAAAGTAATATTGTATTGCCGCTGTTTTCCATTGTTCGCTTCTAATTTGAATCATAAAAGTATTGTTTATAGACTTAGACATGTAAACATATACGTATGTATATGTGTAGTACACAACACTTTTGTTCCCCAAAACTTGCCTACAGACATAACACATAATATAAAACAAATACAATGTTGGCATTGGGTTCACAACAATAAAAGATACTTAGTGAATCTGTTCTAACACGTTCACATAAAAATTTAACGATGACACAAGAGCACAGATAAAAAATATACAAAGCGTTAATAAAATAAGCACTTCTAGCTATAAATAAGCCGATGGTAAAACTTTTATAAGCGGTAAAACCGATTTCATATGCTCAGAACTGGTTGTACGCCAAATATAAGGGTCGATGCATACAATACATTTGTATGTATCGTGCGATCGCGGACGATCAGTCTCGTAATTGACGCAATTCGATATTATCCAGCGTGCAAGATCACACATCGCGCGGCGATAGCCATAACAACTGCGACAATATTTCCTTGATATGTTTAATGGTGTGTACATTTACATAATTATCATTAACGGCTACTATATCAATATTTATTTCACACTTAAGCAAATTAACCGTAAAATCTAGCAAATGGATTTCAATTTTATTTGTTTACATCTCTAATTTACGTCACTATTACAGTTTAATGATACAGATATAAATGCGTGAATGCAGCTGATATCTGGTACTCGATGCTGTTTGAGATTTCTAGACGATTATAGGTTTTGTGTGGCGATAAAAAGCTACATATGTATAAAGTGATCACATTGTTGGAGCGTGTTAAGGACCGGTTGTAGCGCAAGTAACGAGCGTTTCGTATACAATAGACCTTTTAGCGTCATGTGGACGTACGTCAATCGCTTCGAACATCGGACAGCGGACGCGAGTGAGAGTCCGCCTTTATTACTCCACGCTGTAATACGTTCCCAACGCAAAAAAGCGACTATGACGTAATTATTATAATTTATTCACCTACTAGATACACGAACGGCTTGCGCTTTACTCGTATTAAGAGGAGATAAGAAAAGAAAAACAAGTTACAGTGCACTAATAAAATAAATATGAATACCTTTTGTTCTTAATGGCGTTTTAATATTTGAATTGTGTTTTGGCATTTTTGTGTGGAACGAAATGCGTTAAGATAAAAGTAGCGGATGCCGAAAATTAGTAAATCGTTACATTAATAATTAATTAATTTTATTAATACAAAAAAGTAATAGTAATTGTTATCTTAACAATATATCAAGAGCGATATTAAAATTCATTAGAACCTAACGCATTCAGGGCGATAATTAAAAATTACTTAAAAATGAATAATAAAAAGCAAGATATATTCTTGACTGCCCATACAGTTATAATATTAATCGTATATGCGAGTCGGACAACTATGATAACAAAAAAGGGGCGAGTCAGTTCGATTCGTATGAAAATAAAAAGTATACAGTGAACTGACGTGCGTCCGGCGTCACTTAGCCGCGCTGGAGTGATGTGACAGGCCTTGCCGATCCGAATTCCTTTTTTACATTTAAAAATTAAAAACAAAACAAGAGCACCACTAAGTTTCTCGATCTGTTCCATTGTGTTCACGTTTTGGAAAAATTTAAATGACCAAGCGCTGGCCGCTTTTTTGAGTCCCGGAATCTCGGATTCGGCGTTTAAATACATACGGTTTCGCGGTTTAGCGCCATGTTTTTTCCGTTTTCTGTGCATTCTGATGCGTCCAATGCGATGCGGTAGATTTTGCGCGATTAAATCCCGGGGTGCGATAGGAATAAGTTGTTAGTGTTAACGATTTAGATCTCGTGTGAATGCCCCGCTTGACGCCACTGAGGTAACTATATTCAGTTACATCGTCTTCACAACATAATATAAGACGCGAACGTACTCGTGCAACTAGCGCATCTTAGTTTTGTGGAGTATCAGTTTAACATATGTCTCATTTGTATCTTATGATTTCTTGCATTCCTGAATAGCATCGCCGTAATAACTTACGTTGTGCTTTACAATTACAATCATTGCTGATTTTATTTGGTCGTCTCTGTTTTTGCGTCGGCAACGTTCGATTGTCGATATTTAGAGTGGCAATATGAATGTATTTATTCAGGGTTCAGGCCGCTAACAATGCTACGCTTGTCGCTACAGGGCTGGCTCAACAAGTGACGATATGCCCGCTTTGTTGGCTATGAAGTGATTGGGCTAGCTATAAACCTTCTATTTGTGGGTAACATAAATGTACGGAACACAACTAAAGATAATATAACAAAACTTAAGCTAAATCGTTGAAATTTTAATTAAATCACTACGCATTTGATTTATCGATATTGACTATTGAAATATAACATTCTTTTATTGCTGCAAACATATTCATAGCACATAGTATTAAACGTCATTTGCATAAAAATTTACAGTCCGTGCATTAACAGTAATGCTTTCTTTACATTACCTATATTCATTGTTAATAATAAAAGTTTGCTTAATTAAAGTTAGGTAAGTGGCAGCCCTAGAAAAATATATATATTTATATATTCTTTTAGCGTTACTCCATACTGTATTTGCATAACATTGCATATGAACTCCTTTAAAAAACTAATCTTAAAAACTATAATAGCAAGAGGCAGCCCTAATAAGTATGGCCGTGAATCAGGGCTGACACCGAGACCGGTGGTCCGCGCGTCAAGCCCGCGCGTGCGGCTTTGTTCAACCCTTCCATTTACATAAAACCTACTGGAAAAGCTCAAATATTAACCAAAATCTTACATCCTAAGTAACAGTACCCGTTTTCTCCCTCTACATAATTTTTTTTTGAGTATTCTCGTACAAGTCCAGAAGGTAACGAATATTATTTCGAAACTATTTTGACCAAAATATTTTTAACAAATATTTATATTCTTATATTTTACTACGAATATCTACGATATCTCCTGTTAATTTATGGTGTCTCCGTTATTCCGTTTATAACATTTACGGTGCTAGCCGCTCTCTGGTGCTCGGCTCGCCTTCACGAATCACGACCACCAGACGGATATAGCCGCGCATTGGTACGCGGTATCATATATAGTACGTACATACATTCCAGATGTTAGATAATTTTATTGGTACTATTACCGCGTTATTTGAAAACAATAGTTAGTAAGTCAGTTCATATCTCAGTAAAGGCCTCCGGCGGGCGTTTCTGTTTTGCTTATTTTGCACCCGTTTACCATTGTGAATACGCTCTTACCATTGTTCCGAGACCATATAAATTGGATCGCGACGTCCTACATCGGTGACAGGTATATTTGAGTGGTCGATTTCGGCCGATAATTAATCCGTATTGTTAACAGTAAGGCCACCCTTGTTCAGAGCGCATTGTAGTCTTATTGGAGCTGTTTCATTCTTCGTCGATCGTTTAATGGGACTCTTTACCTTTAGCTCGAAAGTAGAGCCTTTCTTATGTTAGGAGACACGAGTAAGGCTGGCGACACCAAAAAACTTCGCAAGGCCTTTATGTTGGTTTTATTGACGATTGTTATGTTTTTTTGACTCTACGTAGGTTATTTTAGAATTTTATATTATTGCGATCTCTATTTAAAGCAGCGTGTTGAATAATTTATGTAATATGTTTTATTTTTTAACAAACGCCATGTATAAAATTGAACAACGCATCTAGTTTTAAATATAGACCGCAGTCGGTAGTGCTGTTGAATGATCGCAATATATTACACACATAAAAATTTATTAAAAGTGCAGCGACGCATGCAATCGCAAAAACTGCGACGCAAATTGACTAACACTCCATCCTTTATCCTTAATTAGGGACAAAAAATGGCTAGCTAAACGAACTTTAATATTTTTCTCATTAATGTAGAATCATTCACGTGTCGCTGTGAGCAAAAACTAAAGTTAACAAGCAGGTATGTTTTAAAAAACTTAGCGCATAAGAATCTACATTGAATGTCATTTCACGGTCACTTAGGGCTCGTGGATAGAAGCAATTAATTCGAAAGTTAAATTGAAGTAGCAATGCATTTAGCTTTTTGCGAAAGAATTTGAAATTCCTGATACAATTGATATAATTCATCTTTGTTTTATCGTTTAGCGCGAAATACTGTTACTCATGTACTGGTACTCAATATAAACAAACATAAAATAATTCTTAATTATCCACCAGATGGCGTTATTTAGCTTTTAAATCGGCACAATTAATTTATATAAATAAAGATATTAAAAATTACATAATCAATTTATTCGCATCGATTAACATTTATCTTTCGTTGAATTCGTTTGTGTAGTAACATCGAAATGTTATTAATTCTCGTGGAATTTTCGAACACGAAACTGTTAGGGGTAATTTATTAATAAACACTGTAATAGAAAGTGAATAGATTGCTTCCTAACTGGGAGTGAACCATTTTTAACCAGTTTATATGGTGTTTTGCGTTAAACGTGAGCGATAAAGCCAAATGGCATTCACCTAAGGCGACCTACGGGGTGTCGCAGCTGTCGCAATATACGAGGACCCATTCAAATACAATACACCCACAGAAATAGTTGTACCTACTATTTGATTAAATGATAAAAATCAACCGAACTTACTCTTGTTACGACTGCTATTAACAATTTTCAGTCGTAACGCCCTGTAACAATTGTTTTATCTACTCCTTCATATAAATAATGTAAAATGTTTAATTTAAACTTTAATCATAAATGTATTTAATTATTGTTGTTTAGGCCTACGTGTACAGTAAAATATAGCTTGTTTCCGAACAAATAATTAAACTGCCGTTTTTAGTTAATGATGTTTTCTCATCGTCGTCATGAATCTTTTATCGTTCCACTGTTAAATAGATGTCTCGTCTCAGGAAGAATGGGCCATAGTTTATCATGCTGGCCAAGTGCGTGTTGGTAGAGATAAATTATTTTGTAGAAACAGGTGTATAGAATTATTTATAACGTTTTTCGTACACGTTATTGCAATTGACATGTTATCATGAAAACTACATACATATTTGACTAATTTATATCAAGTTATTCGATCGTATGAGAATTATTTTGTACAAAAGTGCAAAAAGAAAATTTTAATTAAAGTGTTCTTACATACAACCTTCGCACAGCAATGTTGGGATCATGAAATGTTTCTCATCGAATGGTTTAAACATATTATTCCATCATAGCATGTCGGAAGTCAAAGGTATAACGAAATTATGCCTGTGATGAAGCGCTGTCAGCCAGACTTGTGCGACTACCGACCGACAGCACGAACCCCCCCCCATGTTGAAGATTTGACCTCAGATTTAAGGTTAACTCGGCTTATAATCGTATTAATATATAGACAGTTTAATAATATTTAGGTTTCAAGTAAAAAAACAATTTTGATGAATTAATAACCGATTTGGCTTAATGGAAATGTTGTCCAGTTTTGACTAATCTTTACTGTCTGTCATATAATTAAAAAATATAGTGAGGCGTCTCTAATAGTTGCAAGAAACAAATATATTTAACTCAAAGCAGAGTGTTCACCGTATTTTGCATTCACTTATTCACATTTGCCCGTATGAGCGGAGGCATTTCAATAGATGGCAGGCAGCTATGAGATGACACGACAGTGGACAACGTCCGTCCCGGGACTTGACCGATGTTGGCGTTTAATGTTCGTCTATTTCTGAATTTACGCTTTTCAAAACTATATAAAAATATATTTTAATTGATTCTATGTGAGCATACGCGCTCCATCGATGAAAAATTAACTTACATGTTAGGTATTAATATATGTACTATGTTCATTATTAATTTGCGCGAACGGAGAGAGATCCGAAAAAACTCTTTGCACCCTTCATCGGCTCTTATCATTTCTCGTTAAAAAAATGATCCAATTAACGATCGAGCGGCGCTTCAATACGTTACCGAAGGCGAATTAAAAATCTCGCGCACACCCATTGTAATAACGCATGCGCTCTCAATATTAAATTTTAACAAGGTATTAATTAAAAAAAGTAAAGCGAAAAATATCTTTAAATTTTCTCAGGGCGCGCACGGAGTTGCGTCGTTTTATTTTCGATTCATTTTATTCGGCGCTGGTGGAGCGGTGAGGTACGCCCATCGGTGATTTAAAATTTTGATTTATCGACGCCAGTTCGAGTCCGCGGCGAGTCGGAGTGGCTAGCGTGTGCGCTCGCCCGCGGTAATTATAAATATGACGCGGTGCTAAGCTGTGCGAACTGACCCGCCGACCCCAGCCGAGTATCGCTCGCACACTCCTCGCCTAACCAGCCAGACGCCCACCGCGCAAACGTACACGGTATTAGCGCTACACGAATGTATTGATAACCATTTCGCTATTATTACAATGTACGAAATTTGGGTATAAAATAGACAAGAAAAGCTACGGGAACTATTTTATATACTCGTATATAATGCATGTTACAAGACAATCAATCGTTATAACAGTACATTGCAAATATATTATACCCATAGCACTACTTCCAGTCGTCGGCATGAAGATATTATCGAGGTTGCAAAAAATATGTCGATTGATTTCGGTCTCATTGTCATGGGTCGTTTGCATATTTATTTATCCCTTCGGTGTAAAAACATAAAGCAACAGGTTGTAGTTGTAGCTATTCAGCATTTAATAAAATAGCAATTTCGATACAAATGTGAAATCAGCAGGCTAGAAAGACATATAAAATGTGCCGAGGCAGCTGCTTGGCCCCTAGTATGTATTTACGACTTCCCCGTACGCAGCTTTCCTTCGGGACCCACGGCGTTCATTCATTCATTCCGCTCAACTTGCACTGTTTTTGTGCACCTGTTTCATTTGATTAATTGCCTCGTCCAATCGTACCTGTCATATAATTGTATCATTATCCACACGTTCTCAACAAAAAAACAGCGTTTGATATTCGTTATCGCGGTTTTAACCTTAAAATGTGGAATGAAATGATCGATTGATCGACTAGTTTTTAATCTGAATAGAACTAACACGTACACGGTTCGGCCTATACAAAAACATATTTAATTTTATTTATAATATCAAGTACATAGCAGTGTTAACATCTAGATATATACGTTAATACGATATTTCCCTTAAGGTTTATAATAAGAACGTTCGAGAATGCGTGCCTCGTCTAAGTTCATTGTCCGCATATAACTTAGCTTAAAATACGATATCCCGTATAAACTTCTATTATAAGAATTAAATATGTCCTCCGAACATTGTTGGCACAAATTTCACGAAGGCATTGTATGAACTTTCAACTTCGATCAGAGATCGTAAGGCCCTCAAAAACACACTGTGCAAGGGTTTTACATTCCAATTTCAAACTGCGACAACCAATATGACCTATGCTGAAGTTAGAAGTACGTAAGTAGACATTTGTTTTATTGTCCCAAGTCATTATATAATTCTGTAACTTAGTTCATGATATAATCTTTTTCTGTTATTACAATGTGATTGGGTGTAACGTTCTTTATGTTGTAATTAAATCGATATTCAGGCTTCATGATAACGTGATAGTTGCTCTCATATTTTCGATCTTCACTTCAGTAAATGTATTCTATTATCCAACGTGTGAAATTTTACTTTCGATAAAGAATCGTCCGTTAAATACGCATGATAGGCTGTTTTTAAAAAAATCCGTTTCAAATATTGCGATTCCCATTGATTCGGACCTCACAAAGACAACAAGGTTCCGCACATTCCTCATACCTCGGCTACCAACACAGTACATACATACGGCCTCGCCTTGTATCCAATTTGAAAACGCCCTCACTGTCCTTTTCCATTCAATGCAAATTCACACGTTATAAGAAGCGATTCGACGCAGAATTACCAACGTTTAGTCGCCTCCGGAACATAATTCTAAGTTTGCTTTGTAATCTCACCGAACGCGCCGCTATCATATTATGTTTTTATTGAAATTATTAAAACCGACATAGAAGGGCAAATGGACCGCACCTGCTGTTCGTAACAAAAACTTTTATTACAATTTATTACAGCCCTGTCAGTGTTGCTAACTAGATGTAGATAAAGGGAATAAATTCAATAAAGTGTGACTTGATAGAATGACGTAATTGAGATATAGTGCGTTAGTTGTGATTTCAATCAAGTATTTAACGTAAATGATTGTTTGCTTTTAAAACAATGGCTTGAAATATTTGTGTAACAAGCCAATAACATAATTCTGAAGTGAATTTTGCGTTCAATTTTACAACGTACAATAACAATCCTAAAACAATAATATAGGCAGAATTCTCTCTTTCAATCTGCAAGTGACGGGCTGAATGTATGCGCGGGCGCAGATCGATTGAGGAACGGTGGCGCGGGCGACCATACATCACGGTCATCGCCAGGAAGCCATCTTGCCAACTGCAATAATTTAACATCTCTATAAATGTTGCTAAATTAAAAATCATTCCGCTTTTAACGATGGATGTAACTCTGGTAGAGTTAGTTCCGTAAATAGCATCTCTCATCTTTCGAAGTCGGTAAGAATTTTGTGTGTATTTTTGGTAAAAAACATTGGAGTACTTTTATACGAAATTCCTGTTTATATATCCACATATGGAATAATCTTTACGATAATTAAAATGGTTACTGTAATAAAAAACAATCAGAGTTTAAGGTAGGTGATTCCACGAGCTGTCTTTTCCAATGTGATTCTATTTACATTATTGTACAGTAGCGCCATCCATCAACGTCTAAGTGAACTAATTATGGCGCATTCCCATGTAGAAATGATATTTCTTTTTAGTTACAGTCGTTGTGCGAATTCAAAAATTCCATGTGAATTGTAAACTCGTCTGCTTTTTCATCTACATAATTTGAACAACATGCTCGCTTTCAAGTTTAATGAATTGTAAGCGGGTACATGTTTTTATTTTTGTGGAGGATAGAATACAGTAGCGTACTTCCACTACTTCTGCATGTTAACAAGGTTTATATTAGTTTTACATATCGTGAAGTTTGTTTTATATTTTCCAAAAAACAATTTAATCGATTGCTAAAATGCGTTTATTTCTAGGCTCACAGTACTCCAATTTTTTTAAATATAAGAAAAAGAATAGCCTCTATTTAATGGCACAGAAAAAAAAATAAAAAGAAATTTGCCAGTATCGCTAGACGTGATGGTAGAGCTCGTGTTACCGATGTGTGATGTTAATCTGCCGTTTGATGTGTCAATCCGATCTGTATCGCCGATACGTACTATTGGGCAACCGCTTTGTTACATTAACGGCTCGGTTTGGGGCTCTACCGTCTATCGTTCGTCTTCGTGCGCTGCTGTCAAAGATGACTTGCTTATGTTTAGCAATTAGACAGTTCCTACGGACCGTATAACAGAGCGGACAAAAACGCCGAATCTACGGCATGTTGTCAAGAAATAGACAACTCTGTTTGCTTTCGGAACCGTATATAATTTTTTTTAGATAGGCAAATCTATATGAACTGTTTACTCTACTTTAATTTTTATCAATGTCAGTTTTTACTGCTTAGATCTTCATTCGGTTAAATAACAAAAAAGCTTCTACTAGACCAAAGGATACTTAACCTTACTAAGTAATGGAGGCCATTTAATCGATATCGTTCGACTTTAAAAAGCTACGCTCGAAAGTCTACGACGATCCGCGCTCAAATAAATCGTTAAGCGAATTTCCCAACATGGCTTCCACGGCTTGGCCAATGGGGGCCGAGGTGGCGGGGCGTGCTGTATCTTCGTGTGAAAATTTAAAAATTACGAGCCCTTTTATTTTACGATCACATCGACAATGCCACCAGCTCCGACACCGCAGCGCCATCTGATAAACGCGATCAGAGTTACAATAAATACGTACGTAATACGTTTCGGAAAATTTGTTTATTTACTACAAGATATACAAGATCCAATTTCAATGTATCAGCACTTAAATTTTACTTTGATCACACTAGTGCAAAGTTGCTTGTATGGTAGAGACATCGCATCAAAGTTCTGTCGACCCCTGCTTTATTTCGAGAGTCCTCCGCCTATACACGGCGAGTCTATACACTTGTACACACCACGCGACCTCTATATTTCTATACAGCTGAAACTAGCATGGTGTGAGTGAACACGATGAAAATCTTTATTTTCACGCTCTATCTCTCTTTATCTAATCGCCCCCGTCAGATAAGGACGGAACGCCGGAAAAACTGACGCGGGGCGAGGGGTAAAGGCTACATCGATTCCGCGCTTTCACTGCTAGGGGCCGTGTAAACCTTTAAAAACAGTCCTCTTGCTACCCGATTGTGATCTCTAGGCTAGTGCAGCTAAGGGGGAAATTTCAGCGAGCGTAGACCTCTGGTAAATGGATTGCCTCCCTCTTGGGGGTTCTCATAGTGGGATCTAGATGGCGTAGATATGCTGATACGCGGCGATGTGTGTGTGACGCGACTGTACGCGGCTGTTTGTGTGCGGGAATAGGTTTGTATTTTCCGGCTTCGAAGTTATACGAGTATGGAGTATAGAGGGACGCTTCCGATGGGTTAAATTTCGCTTGTGTTAGCAAATATATGAGGGGTTGTAGGTAACCATCCCTTTTTGTAATATAATTTTATGTTTGAGTGTAGATAGGTGGATAGATTAGGGAAGACGGAGGCTGTGATTTGATTTGATTAGGAGGTGTTTGCAGTAGGGTCGGGGAGATAAGGCTGATTGGATCGCGAGGAGGTTGGGAGGGCAGGGCTTTATGGAAATATGTTTTTAATGTGGGTGGCTTATTGAATTAACCAACTTTGAGGGAATTGAAGTGAGATTAATCCGTTTGATGTGTTTTGTGCTTATAAATAAACGAGCTTTTCATTGCCGCTTAAGTCATAATCTAAGAAATCGCATTAGCGTCTGGTTTTGACAAGTATTAATGCCTCTGGATGTATTAAGGCTCTTATTATTTTTCTTCAACTATAAGTACTTCATTTATAGTACTTTAAAGTCTCATGTCGTACACTTAAAGATCCGAAATACCATATCATGTAGCGATCAAAATATTGGTAAAACCTGTCGTTGGATGTCATTACTTCGATTAACATATTTTTAGGAGTATTTTCATCAAAGCAAGCCGTATGTATCTGTTTCAAAATAATGTTCTCTCAAGAGAGAGGTAGACTTAGAGAGAGAACGATTAAGGACTAAATTCCTCGTGCCCACGTAAACTGTCCACTTGTACGGACATTATTATGCCTATTATAATCGCTAAATTCGGACCGAAATCACAACAAAGGCCCTTTGTACCCAATACAAAAGACATCTGATGTTGTCACAGCTCTTTTGAGTTTACACTACACTGATAATTAAAGTACCAACATAACAATATGCACTGATTTTACCCATTTATACCTATTCGGGAGTATTTTTTTTAATCTTTGTCGGCGTGTTTTACTGTTGGTAGTTGTTTTTGGCGTGCCCGATATCGATCAGAGTGTGTCTGTGACAGTGAAATGGGTTGAACGGTTAATAAAACTCTTTGGATAACTAGACGACATTATTAAATTTTTGAGGGTTAAAACGACGGTCAATAGATTTTTTCTACTCAATGTTCGAGATAATGTAGTTGCGAGGTAATACATTTCTTTATATAGATATATAATACGTTAACTGGTAATAATTACTGCCGTCTTCTCCTTCCTTGTGTCGTTTACATAATCAGAAGAAACTTGTTATGTAGACAATGTTTCGAACAAAACTATGTGACGCAATCGCTTAATTCAGGCTTGCTACTCGTAATATTATTTCCCATACTATTGAATCAATAGAGCTTTCGCCAGCCCGTGGGTTTGATGACAAATGAGCGAGATAAAGTACGATTCCGCTCGTAAAATATACGACTTTTTCTAAGTTATTTCAGTGTTTGAGGAGCGAAAGTAATTCTGTCATAAAATTACGAGTAAACAGTCGTTTTTCCATGGAAATAAAGGCGCCCTCACGGCCGGTTGACTTTCGTAATCGGCTTAGTCGGTACCCTCCGATACGGCGGCTCCCCGGGGACCCCGATGCAGCGCCACCCGTTGTAACGTGATGAGAAAACCTTATCAGTAGATTATAAAATCGGTTTCATAGTTAATTGAGTCATAAAATCTGGGGTTAATTTTTTGGCCCGGCTAATATGTTCGCGATATGTATACACATATAAGCGTACTGGATACCGTGAATGTAATGCACAAATCGGTGTAGATGAAGGTTCTTATAATAATTCCTTAGTAGCGTGACACAAATGGAACTTGACTCGAGTCATCCTCGTGGCAGTGGGAAGAAAAAGTGTCGGTTGTTGGCTCGGCTAATATGGCGAGCTCTAATCTTATTCTGGCACAAAGGAGCTGCCATGACTCGGCGAATATTGACGCGAACCATTTAATATTTAGGTATTTCAATATGCAGCTGTACTGACGCGCACACTTGGTCCAAACGAACATTATTAATTTTAAATAAACGCTAGGTCGTTGTCGTTCATATTTTAGATTTGTTGTAAAAGTTGCAGAATAATATAAGCTCCAGGCGAGAAAGTACAGTTTTAATTACGTATAAATCAGTGTAATCGAACATCAAAATAATACGTAAAACTCGACCTATGTACATTGAAACCAATCATTTGAAAACTCAAAGGAGACAGACAGGTAATTAAAATGAAACTGTGTCAACATTTGAAATACCTACGTCGTAAAGTTAATATACCGCAGTATAAGCTAATAAGATCGAAGTCGTTCAAAAGCGCGTAAGTTGCGATGGTAACTTCGCAAATAAATAATCTTAATCACAATCAGTCATCAATACGCTGAGGCCGTGAATATAAAAATAAAAAAGTATCTACTGTAGTACATTTCCCACATGATTGTACCACCTGAGACCGACGTAGTCACTTAAAATATTATATCGGACAATACAGCGGTATGGTCACGATAATCTTTGGTAGTATTCGATTCTAGTTACCGAGAAATAATCCGGGTACGTTCCGGATAGATTCGCTTGTAATACTTTACGAGTTCGATGCTTTTTGTTCAATAAATGACATGACAAATTAATGGATATATTATGAGTGAGTTTGCGCGGGATTGTTTTTTTGTATCGGGCGGGCTTAGGACGAATGCATTTTTAATTGAGCGAGCCACTTTCGTGAACTGTATATAACGGCCACCGCGTGGCTTCGATATTTTTTGTTTGATTGACGTATAGTAATGGGCAGGTGCGTAAGAGGCAGATAGCTACCCGCTTTTTCGAATGACGTTCACGGGTTTTTTGTTTCTGTTGGTAACATTGTGCGATTTTATTTATTTATGTACCGAAATTTTGACAACAAATTTTCTACGTGACAATTTATATAACTTCAGGTTAATGTTTTAATCGCTATACTGTCGTAATCGCTTTTAATGACATGCCTCATTTCCCTATAGTGTAAAGCTTTAAATTTAAGTTATACCTATAATTTAAAGAAACTTTTTAAATACCACGATTTATTCATCGAGTTATTTTACAACGTGTTTACAAGATCTGATTGATAATTAATGAAGGAGTTATATACCTATGTAATATTTAATATTCCACTGCGTGGTTAAAATTAGTGGAATCTTTTTTTCAAGGTTCTCGAATTTAAAAGAACCGTTCTTGTAGGTATCTATTTTGCGAACGAAACAGTAACATTTTGGCATAAAAGGTAACCTTATTTCAGAGACGTTTAGTATCATTTCGGAGATGTTCATTGTGCACTATATTAGTTACATTCATGCACGTATTCATCACCATTGTACCCAAAACTGAGAAAGTAAGACTATTTATTACTTTCGATACCTACTTTCGTACATAAATATCGTAATAAACTATGCCGATCAAACAACGCATAACTAGATAAAATATATCCAAAATGAAAGGGTTTTGTTAATTAAAAAATATATAGCAACATTTGGATGTAGTATGCACAACTAAAATTAGGCAAGTTACAACAATATTTTTCAATTCCAGTCGCTACAGAGCGCGGCGCGGCGTGCGGGGACCTCCTGCGCGAACTGCAAGACCACGACCACCACGCTGTGGCGACGCAACCAGAACGGAGAGCCAGTGTGCAACGCCTGCGGCCTCTACTACAAGCTGCATAATGTGAGTAATCTAGTTTTATAACATTATAGCAATACTACTATTAGCATCTACTTAATTTTTAAATTTCGAAACGTCAACGAATTTTTTTATTACTGCTCCGTCAAGTAGAAACATTTCCATTTTTGAATTTCGAATTTTCGTTAAAATATATTAATTATTAATACTGGTCCGGGGAGGCTTAGATAGTTGAGCCAATTATCGTAACTAGCAGGAAGTGTGAAAAAAAAAAGAAAATAAAACAATGTGTCTTTTTGTGAACATAATTTATTAGTACCTACTTCATTTTCGAAATTCGAATTATTATTGTAATATACTAAATAATACAGATAAATGTAGCTGGCAGGCAAATTAGAGTCAAAAAAAATATATATAACTACGCGTTTTCTTTTTAATGTCAATTATAGTGTGGTTTCTGT
Organism: Parelbella ahira ahira; assembly: GCA_018244795.1. Lineage (NCBI taxonomy): Eukaryota > Metazoa > Arthropoda > Insecta > Lepidoptera > Hesperiidae > Parelbella > Parelbella ahira. Next base: position 14,717 of record DWME01001780.1, read on the forward strand.
TTCATGGCGGCTTATTGATTCACATATGAAAGTACTTGTACGAACCAAATTCCTTCATTTATTTAGCGAGTAAACCTTCGGTTTTCGTCTGAGTTATCAATGTATATGATACCTATCTATCATTCCTCTTTCAATTAACTCTTGCTTAACTAGAGGGAGGTACTCCTGGGACTCGCCGATGCGACTTTTTATTCAAAGCTTATGGTAAGCACGGCGTTCCCTGGGGACTGTTAATGTGTCATAAGTTTTATTATTCGTCCCCCTTACTCGTGTTTAGTGAATCATCTCTTTTTAAGCATTATTATTCTTTTGTTGGTGTTCGTTATATTATATTATGACGTATAATGAATATCAAAGCACACGGTAAAGACTTCAATATTTTTACCTTAAGAAATTAAATAAGTTAAACGTAAGTTATATGTATATTTATGTTTATTTTCCGTTTTTTTCTGGGTCATCTCAACTTTCCATTTCAAATATGATTTTATTATTTGTGTTATATCTGATTACTATATTTTTGAGCTTTTTTGAGCATATACTTATATAATAACTTATTATTTTATTTATTGTTCATACATTCATAGACGTTCTGCAGTTACCTATTGTATTATTACGTCAGATCCCTAGCAGGTAGTGAGAAAGCGCTAAGTCCCAAATAACCTTATAAATTTGAAGTTCTTACATTGCTTACTCCGTCCATATATTTTCTGAATATGTAAAACTTAACTTGTTCTAAGTAACCTCTCTGTACATTCGTACTTACAAAAGAAAGTACAGTAATACTTCTCACGACTCTCCCAGCCCCGCGCTCGCAATAACAGAAGCCCTTGCGCAATTGAGGGAAGCATACGTTCGCAAAAGGACAAACGTCACAAAGCGGCGCCGCTACAATGACAGAAATTAGCCCCTAAACAGACCTTTCATACGGGCACTTGAAATTTTTTGCTGAAATCCACACTGGCAACACTTGTTTTATAGCTAAAGAGATGGCGACATGCTATACACTTCGCTAAAACAAATATGTAGGTATACCAAAAACGTATAGTGTTAATATAATTTTGATATATTATCGGTTTTATTTTGTTTTATTAGCAATATTATCTGATCATATTGTTAATAATGTATCTCTAGTGTTATCTTTGTACTAATTTGTTTACCATCACTTTAACTAACCATACATTTTTTCAAAGTAATGCCTACTTACAACAACGAGTAACTGTATTAAAAAGTATACCGAATTAACTTTTGTACTAACAGACCTTAAGCAAAGCTATAGCTATCGCCTGTCGTTTCTAGCTAGTGTTACGCCAAGGGTCTTAAACAAGGAATTGTGACAATATTGTTCAGTGTAATTATTCGAAGGGAAGCGACAAAGAAACCAATGGAACTGCTACTTCACAGCTTGAAGGCATAATGACAGGAGCACAATAAGTAGCGTTGTGAAGTATCCGCCTCTTCATACATATTTATACATCGCGGTACTCTCGTCGTATTACTCTATCAATGATTGTCGCACATTGACTTAAATTTTAAAAAAATATTTTGTTTCGTTAAATATGAGTAAGGTGAGTTCTGATTAACAGTAGCTCTTTTACCCAAAAGTCGGAGTTAGGACATGCAAATAATTTCTTTTTTTTATCATATGACAGGCTGCGATTTCGCGTGATGGTAAGCGCAGATGCGTCCTAAGATGAAGCACGCATGCCTCGGAATAGCCTATTAGTTTAGTCATTGGCCGGAAAGTTTAAGTTACTACTCTACTTCTAAATATTATTAAAATGCCATCTCTAACATAAACCACCGCAGCAAGTATGTACATATATGAGTCTCTATGCAACAGATTTGTCACTGTGACCACATTGAATGCTATTATAAACTTAAATCCCGGCTTAAAAGCACACAATTTGACTGTTATTAAATGCCATCCCGTCTCTTGAAGTGGATTTTCGCAACAATGTGTAAATAAATACCATACAATGACTGGGTCCGGATACAACGATCGATTTCGCTTGAAAAAACGCGATACATACAATAGCGCACGAGCGCTGATACGTCGCCCGCTGCTCACGGCCGCCACGTCTTGGTACTGGCAGGAAAATTATTAATGCTTTTAAAATATAATGTAACGGCGTTATATTTAAAAACCAGGGGATATTCAAGGGACAACTCATATATTCAAATGATTTAATATCAAAGCATGACACGATGCGACTCATTATGAAGGTTTTCGTATAGGTCCGAAACTAGTCGGGCCATCCCGAAAAACTTACATAAGTAAAGTCGTTATCTATATAAACATGTGTATAAACACTCATGAGACTTTTAAGAGTACTATGTTCACTGGTAAAGAATAGCACATAGTTGTGAGGTACAAAGAAATTTTGAAAGAGTATCCGAATTTAGAAAGAATGCTTCTAACAGACCCGCAACTAGTTGAGCGATCCCGAAAAAACATGTAGGTAAGTTACGCTGATACTTAATTTAATCATGTATTTATTTATATGTATGAGTACGTAAATATGTACTTAAGAAACTTTCAATAGTGAAAAAGAATAATTACTGAATAGATATACATACATATATTAATCTTTTGGGTTGTATGTTATATAAACTTGCTTTTTTATTTCACTTCTGTATTGATTTTTAAGACAAATCAAATATATCACATTATGACAAGTAACGTAGTGTTTAAGCTAAACGATTCCCCTTTAATCTTCTAAAATTTTTAAATTTTATTGTTATTGTAACCGTAATCTTTAACCAGTTTTCACACACTTTATATTTAACTATCAATCTTAACCTTAAGAATAAGGACTTCAAATGGATTTGAACCTAGTTGGGATTTCCCAAAAATATTTAAAGCAGTCCATCATTCATTCGGTAGTTTCTCATTGCATACTTTATAATCCATCAATAATAATAATTACCTTCCAATCCAAATTACAATAGAAATTCGAGTATCAAACAGTTCGAAGTACACTATACAACTCGATGCAGTGAAGTGTTTACTCAAAACACGCCTCTTAAAGGCCTCATACTATTGTAACCGACATAATACTCAAATTGGCTCCATTCGGCCCATACCGTTCATGCCGACAAGGATCTTGTTCTTTTAGTCCGCGCTTACCTCTCTTATATTATTGTTTTTGAAAACAACAAAAAAAATCGGATACTCTGTTTTGTCGACTTGATTGATATGGGAATGTTTCTGGTTGAGAATAAATGATGACTTTTATAAAAATTTACAAGTTTACAAGTGGATACTTAGCTTTTTATTAGCTTTAAAGGTTTCAATGTTTATTTTGTATTATATGGGAAAATATTATATTGAATCTTACACGTTTGTGTATTAGTAATGTGATACATATATTACAATATTCATAAAGTTTTTGCTAGATAACATATTTTTAGTACCGTATGTTGATTTAAACGGATTTGCAACAGTTTTAAATGCACAGTAATGATTGTTGCATTTGATAATTCTCATAAATATTGTGTTACATTAATCCATACAATAATGTAGATATTAATGTATCATTGAAATTAATTTATTGGCGGTATCTGATGCGATTTGGATGAAATAAATATCTTTAAATGTTTGTCAAAATCGTTGCAATGATAACGTATTTTCACAATGTAGAGTCGCTCTGGGAATGTAGAGAAGTATCAATTGAATGCAATCGAAAATAAATTGTTTATTTGATCACCGAGAATGGTGAGTTAATAGGATTACAGGAGATGCGTGGGTTCGAATCCTGCCAGTCTGTACCTGCCCTAACCGCGAGTTAGCCCAAAGGTGCGACTCTACACGTACCGGATACAGCTCGAGTATGAGCTAGCAGTAATTTTAATTAACAAATCGGAATGCTATATGAACTGTAAATTATTTAAAGATTATATTTTGAAACAGCTTCAGCCAATGTATGAGACAATAGCTAGGATATTTTCTTGTTTGTTTTCTTTAATTATTGTCGTCAACCCTTTTACAGTTCTTCTGTTGCTACACCTTCGCATTCATATTTTCATCAAATATTAACTGAATTTTTTGCCTGTTGTAAATAAAAATAGTAAATGATCATTTAATTTCTTTGCTTCAAAAAAGGTCTTGTCAGTTGATGAAAATTGGCAATCAGGTCCGCATACTTTTCTAGTTCCGCGAAATATGTAGTTCAGTGACCCTTTCGTCATTTCTTGATGCTCCACTCTCTTGTGTTATATTACCACGACGTTTTTCTACATACTAGGATTTGCTAAGTACATATTACTAGTACATATTAGTATTTACACCTAGTGTTCCGAGTACCAGCTTGTTACTTGTATATTTAACATAAGAGAATTGGCTTAGCGCACGCTATTGGCAAGCGACTTGCCTATGAACGCACCCTCACAAAGGCTGCCGTCTGTTGGAATAAGTTTTTTATAAATTTGTTTATTTAATTTACCACGCTCGTTTGTTCGGCACTTCCTCCGCGTTATACGCGATTAGCTTTTTGTGGTTTGTATACGATTTTTTCAGGCAACTTTTAAGCTACCAATGATTCAGTTTGTATTAACTTTTTGCGCTCGGCGTCTATTATATTATATTTTTTCAATCACTTTTTTATGAGTGTTATATTATATTTAAAGAACTCTACCTTATCGTGTCGAGTTTATTATCGCTTTAATAAAATTTACCGACTAATTTAAAGTTTCAGTTTTGGTGCAACAATATCGACTATTACAGATTAAAACACTATAAATATCTGACAATAATTTGTATTATTAGCCGGAAACATGAGAAGCGGAAAAATTACATTATGTATAATAAAAAAAAAACATCGGTTGCCGATCTATATTTGTACGCTTCCTCCGTAAATACGTTCTTATACACTCGTTCTGAAACACTAAACAAATTATGTTCTAACGATACATTCGACGTTTCGTAACTAGATCGTAACGTTAAGTGCCTTCCATACAAAAGTATTGGATTACCGGGTTGCATTGAGCTAGAGAGAGAGCGTCCATAATAACAGCTCAAATGATACATTTCGAATACAATGGGGCGATCAATTCAATTTTTGAATTGAGAACGCTCCTAGCCTTCTTTTTTTATTTCGTCTAAAGTGCTGTTTTGTTCAGCCAACATCCGAGGGAATCTGACAGTCACTGTTTTTTCTCGTGTTTTTCTTTTGCGTTAGGTTTAATACGGGGTAGAGATATCTGAAAAATAAATAAGCATTCCGAGGCAAGGTATCTAATTGAAAAACTAGTTTTGTCTTTAATTCGCTTATACCACTATTAGGCGCTAAAAGCTCTAAGGCGCTCTTTCATAAATAGGTATGTAGATGGTATTCATTTAAAAAAAAAAAAGTGTATTTTATATTTATAATAATATATTGAAATGCAAATGATAACATTTTGTGCCAGCTTACACAGTCAATTAGAAACAGGGTAGGCTTTGCGCATTTACTATGATGTAAATACTCTTTAATTGAGTACGATTAAGTTCAACTTGAGTTTTTAAATAGCACGACTTGCTTTTATGATAATCAATATTTTTTACGTTGAAATTTATAGTGGCAGTTGAGAAAAAATATATATTTCAGGTATATGTATATGAAATAGTTCTACTCATTCGTTATTATGAAATAGGTTTCTAACCTTTCTACTGTAATTAAGTCTCGATTAGACAAAATTTGACTACAGATTTTTAATACAAGCATATAAAACAGAAACACTCGTGCACGTACATAATATGTTAATGAATAGCGAAGTAAGCTTTGACACGAGATAAAAGACAAAGAGTGTTCAAGTAACTCATTACATTACATGCAACTGGCTGGCGGCCAAACGACCGGTACGTTTGGCCGAATGTTATAATGACATCAATTTGAATATTCACATCGAACAGCAATCCCATTAACATAAGTTCGACCGTTGAATTTTGTGGCTATGCAAAACGCAGCCCGCATCGCTAATTATTAAGATATACGACGTATTGTTTAATTTCAAGTTAAGGGAACCGCAGTAGTTACGTACAATGTATTATTTTAATGTAGGAAATCTTTCTCTTTATTATGTAGACGCATTGCGATTGGGTGAAGTTATTAAGAGCCATAATTTTATATGTTTTAAGGTTTTTACATGGTTGTGTTTTAATGTAATGCACATAAAATTATAGTTATTATTTTTATTCTTATAATATTTTTTTTCTATAATTATTTCTCTTTCTATTGAATTAAGTTAACATTGTCAACTTAAATATGTAGTCTAATTCTGCCAAAACGTGATCGTTAAAATATAAAAGAAATAAAAATGGACGTTCGCGCAGTAGGCCGGAAAGATTTTATCTGTTGGCAATACAGAAAAAATGGCGCCCACCGGAAGTGTCCGAGCTCGGCGTGCTGCGCGTTACCATTTTTTTCTTTTTTGTTTTAAATAGCTTTTTCCCGGCAGCGTTCGGCCGGAAATGCGTTTGCGTAGACTTGCCCCTAAAATCAAATGGTCGTATGTCCGATAAAGGTCAAACCGAACTTAATGCTTGCCACATTTGCGTAAGGTACCAATTTGTTTGTGGATGTTTGAATTCAAAACGTTTTGGTAAACCTGAAGACATGGTGAGTGTAGCGCTAAATAGCATGTTTTTATTCATGAGGTTCCCATTCTGTTTAGTGGGCGATTCTCAGCTGATTTATTGTCTCTGTAATAAATTTGGGAAAATATACGGTGCGATTCACAAACTATTAGGTTTTGTATAATTAAAAAACAAAAAGGAATTGCTGATGTTACAGGTAATTATGGAGATAGAATAGTTTTGTTATCTTATCTAGATGTCGGTTACTGTTCTACAAAACACATGACGTAAAATTATTTAATCGACAATTATAGTGTTAAATCAGAACAGGAGAAAAAAAGAATTATGTTCGAAATTTAAATAGAAACATGGGTGCCAACACTGGCAACATTTTAGCCATACGTATAATATACTGTTCATTGGGGAGTTTAAAAAAAGAAACATAAATGGCAGCTGCACGTCAGCGATGGTTGGCGCGATAAGCCAGTGTCCTTGTACTAACAATTATTGCGCTTAGGTTGGTTAAATTATTAAAAATATACATTGTTGACGGCTATTGTATGAATGTGTTCTTAGAACTACCGATTTTAAGGTCCACTTTTGAAAGAAAACCGAAAAAATTGCCAAAATGTTTGTTTTCTTCATTTATTGACCAATTTTATCTAAACTGAAGACATTAGTAAATTTGGTTTGCAATTTAAACTTAAATGGAACGGACTCATACATATTATTATACCCTTTATAAGTACTACAAAGGAAAATACCATTTTACACAAACATTTAAGCAAGCAAATAGATTAGAATGTTTCATGACAATAAACTATACCAACAAGCATCTAATAGTAATCAAAGAAATATTTTTATATTGAGATTTATTATGGAGTTCTATTATTTACACGGATAAAGTGAACAAGTCTATTCGTTTTACTCTGTATATATTTAAACGTACTTCAGAAGATCAGAGGCACAGATCACCTCGTATCTGGCACTCGGCCACGCTATCAGCGCCATCTGACTTGATCTCCCACTGTTAGAAGTAATCTTGTTTCGTTGAACTGATATACACACAGATTGTAGGTATCTCAATATATCTGCTGTGATTATCATTTTAATCATTTGGGAACTTCAACTGCGTGAAATATTGAATTCAATATATATTTATTTTAAATTTTTCACATATTTTGCGTAACCATTTAAGTAAGTAGGTACCTACCTATGTATCGCTCATTTGCAGCTAGAGTGTAATATCTCAAAAATATCTTTCAGAAAGCAGTTCTGAAATTTTGATATCATAATTAATCTATGACTGTTATAATAGTTATATATCATAGAATAGTCTATACATAAGTCATATAATGTTACAATAGTCATAGAATATTTATGATTTCAAACTTTCTGAACTGTTTTTTGCAAGATAGTGTTTTTGAGATTTTACACCTTAGTCGCAAATTAGCGATATGTTATAGGTTAAATAGCAATTTTATTGTAAGTCAATCCTTATATACCTACAACATAACAAAATCTATACACTCGAATTATAACTATTTTTCCTTCAAATAAGGCAAATGCTACCAAGCAGCAACGAAAATGTATGAAACAAGAACAACATTTTACTGAAAAAGATGCTTTTATTAGTATCAAAAATATTCAAGTTATTGGAGAGATACAGGCAGATACTAAGTAATATACGTTCGAGCAACTTGGTCGAAATAACGCATACCAATAACTCATGTGGCTCTATTAAAGACGTCGGTAGAAACACAGATAATTAACCCGCTGTATATCAACCATATTAGTGCGGTGCGGTCGACTGCGTCCACGAGAGCTTTGGGCCGTTACCCCTCCGGTACATCTGTAAACATCTTGGAGATAAGCATCTGACGTTTGACACAAAGCGCGGTTGCGGGAGATTCTATCTCTTGAACTATCCGAAACCCCCCCTCTCCTGTCCAGTCTTTCCCCGCGAGTTGTTCCTTAATTATTTATTTATGCCC
>DWME01001781.1:0-23258 GCA_018244795.1 Parelbella ahira ahira
TAATGCGTTTTTAATGTTCTCATATTGCTATAAATCACTATGGCCAGCCCTGGTCCAGATAGCTTTAATGGTTTATTAAATTAGTTTGCGAGGCTCTCACTCATAATGCACATTTGTAAACTTTCACCCGGGCTTTAAGTAAAACAAATGTCGATCATCGTACGCTAAACATTTACGAGTTTCTAAGCAGCTTTATTAATTGCTGAAAGGAATTCATGGTGAGATCAAATATTCGTGTTTTATTGTATCATATTAGCAAACGTAGTATAGGACGCTTTCAGGCTCTGCGAGATGATCTTGAAAGGCTGAACCTGGATGCGGCAAGCCGTGGACAAGGCAGGCTGGCGCTCGCTATGACGGGCCTGTCCTAAAATGGACTAAGACAAGCTGGTGATGATATTAGTGTTAATATTACTTTATGTAAACTTCTGTCCAAAGTTTAACTTCAGAAGCTACCAAACATTGGCTGTGGTCGGTCTCTCAGGGGAAGCGTCAAAATTTTATTGAAATTGTATCCAAACTCTACGGGGTCATAACGACTAGACATTAAGTGATATCTCGTAGTTCAGTGGCCCCTGTGACTTGTCAATCATTGACTGAGTGATATTGCGACTGGGAATTGTGTGTACGTATCCTGAGATCGTAAAGCTGAAAGTAGGCAACTACTTGTAGTAAGTTATATTGCTTTGAACATTACTATGTTTGTAAAAGTCGTTTGCCAATATTGATCAACGTCTCTCCGTGTACCCATTCGTCGTTATAGCGTTGAACACTTTTATTGTTCCACTGTTGACCTCAGATCTTCTCTGAGCATGAGGTTGTAAGGCCATAAGGCCCTAGTCTGCCCCGCTGAGCATGTACAGGTTGAGGCAGTTCAGACGCCGGAGTGATATACTAAATTCTAAGCCCCCATATTATCAGTGCTCTTGATACTTACTCCAACACATGTAAATTATATTATACATTATACATATATCACAGTACTCTCATTGTTACCCATAATATAAACTTCGTAAACTGTCCAGATTAAATTCGACGAATATACAACACTCGAATTCGTAACAAAACATAAACGTGGATAAACAAATAAAATCCGAAAAGAAGAGCTGATAGAAAAAGTATTCCGAAGTGGGAGCCACTCAGAGGCATTGCCGTTAAAATATGGATGAAAAGTTGAATGGCTCGGAGACAGTTTTCGAGCTTGCCACGACGAGATACAACTTCTAAATTGAATCACGTATACGGTTTAAAAGTTAAGCGGCTGCGTTTCACGTTCGAACCGCTTTTTATGTAACAGTGGCACGTGATTCCTTAACAGCCTCCTTTGTTCTGATATCTATCTTGTTTGCTACTAATCTTTTGGAATTAAGCCGATTTATTGAGCAGTGATATATGCTTGGCAGGGAAAAGATTTACAGGGGAATTTAAGTAAATACATACGCGTATTGGAGAATTTTGTTCTTGAATCCGATAGTTTTTGTAGTGTTTTATTTATGCGTGTTTTGTCTTCCTGTTACGTTGGTCCCGTATTTACAAGAGATTATTCAATATTATCGTACGTTCGATAGTTATTTAAGACTCAAAATTTTATCCTTAGAGGTCAATAAATAAAATAAAAACAATCTTAGTAATGTCAGCTATAGGTAATGAGTTTTACGTCACAAAATTAAAACTAGGCCCCTCTCACAGATCAGTACTACCGTAGCACAACTCCTACAACTTGCTCGGAACATTCCGTCAGTGCCGTTCACGACAACGAACATCGACAACGTATCCCCAATCCGTCCGAACGGAGGTGAGTGTGTACCAACCTATACATGGAACCAGCACTACGGACGGTATTAGAAACAAAATATTCATTGAAAATTCTTACATAGCCTCAATGAAAAGCGTTACAGAGTTAGGATTTGAAATAACTTTCAGTAAATTTCATTTTTATGCAGTAGCCTAATAAAACAGAATAAATTAAAGACGAAAATATTATTTCGATACGAAGAAAAATAGTCAATATTGTTAGTAACAATTAAGCAGAGCTGGCAACATTGGAACAATTTTAACGAAAATTCATATAAAGGTAGATACTACCGCGCTAACTCGTTTTTTATTAATTAAGTCGGCAATTGCCTATAAGAAACGCCTTTTTTGGACGTACAAATGATCTAATACAATTATGTTTTTGCCTTAACAACAAATAAAATAATTAAATACAAACAAATTCTGTTGAAAGTCAATGACAGATAAATAATATTATCTGATAGTAAGCTTAGTGATAACCTAAGTTATTGACATAGCCCAAAGCTGAAGTGGCAGTAAGCTGGTCACATCTGTCGGAGAACCGATAGCTGCTGGAGCAGACGTGTTCTGGAGTGAACACCGCGACTTGACAAACGTAGCGTAGGACGCCCTCCAGCTAGGTGGAGTGACGATGAACGCAAACTGGCTTTCAGTGGTTGGATGCGAAGAGATGAAGATCGAGCTCAGTGTCGTGCCGTTGGTAAGGCAGTGGCAGTCCCGTCCAGCAATGGACGGGAGTAGGCTGATAATGATGATGGTGATGATGACAGTAAGTTTAAGAAATTTTGAAAGACGATGTTTGTGTAAAATACACAAAAAAATACCTAACAGAGGACCTGTGTTCAACTGAGGAACTAAAAGGGGCGATTATGTTGAATATGTTGATGATGATAAAATATTTGTTTCTTCTCATCGCTGTATTTAACATTATGAGTACAATAGTCGTAATCATCATCAATCAATCAACACCATTACAATAATTACGTACGATCAGTACATAGTCAAGGTTGAATAGATTTTCAATTTAGCATCTACGGTAAAGTAACACACTTTCAGTTCAGAGTTCAACTTCAACTGAAGCATTTAGCCCCCGCCAACGTGTGTGTCAGACAGATGCGCTGATGTATGAAAGTTTCAACGGAGTGTATGTAACAGCCAGCTACGAATTTTAATGGACTCAAATACAACTACTGTTTTGTAAAACCTCTACTGAACGTTTCAAATATCACTTTATTATTACAACGTCACGCTAGATCCCTTACGTAGTAGGCAGAATGCACAGTGCCATCTCTATTTTTTTGCAAACCGGATATGCTCCCTGTAAATTACACAAATAGAACCTAAAATCTTAAGTGTGTAATTACACAGATATAAAAATAATAAATCGCACCAATTAAAACATGAAACGTTGTTAGAAAAAATTAAATGGCATATAAAACGTGGTGCTCGATCTTCCAAATTAGAGTCTGATTAAATTAACGACAGCAATCTGCGCTATAACCGAGACTAATTGGTTCAGTGGCAGAAAAAGATTCAATGCTTAATGCGCCGAATTGATCAAACGTCACTTACACCCCTCACTCTGCTATTTCTTCAAGTATTATGTTTTTTGATGTCCTTTTAATTTCACCATTAAGCGTTCACGGATTCCTTTATGCGAGCACCGCTTTTTATTTTATTTTTTGCCGAAAACACAAGCAAATAAAATTCGGCAGCCGCTCAATATGTTGCCTGAGTGTAATTTATGATAAATCTTCTGCGCACTTTTATGTATATTTGTATTACGATATTTATTCATCGCTTCAGAGTAAATGAACTGGAAAATTGGCAAGTTCGTCGACCATGCAGTCGATGACCTTAAGTAATCAGCTTGAAGGTTTTGTATTCAGAGGGTACATAATGCTTAGAGGTCGGAGGTAACTCTTGGAATCGAACCCAGAACACAACTGCCATAAACAGTTCCATCATTACATTTGCGTGTAACCTAGATCAAACCTGTAACCTAGATCAAACACTGACTTATAGATTTATCGTTCATTTTTCTATTCTGATACGAATCGTACTTGAAAGCCTGAACTACATATGTACTCGTATGTATATGTACGTAATGCCAATAGGCGATAAAAAAATGACATATTTATAAACTAGTCTAGTTACAATTAAAAACTACATTCGTCACATTTTAGTTGGAAATCACATATACCAAAAAAACCAGCTTCATAGTGGAAAGTATGGTCTCTATGGAGTGTGAAGTGTATCGACGGTGTAAGACAAGGTGTGCGAAACACCGCCCGCTATTACTTGACTATCGAGTTTCGCCCCCGTTCATTGTTTGCACTTAGCGCTGGAGCACTTACACCACAAAAGACTGTTAGATAAAAGAAGATAAAAGGTTATAAGAAGTGCAAAGAACTTTAACACAGATTGAAGTTAGTAACACATATTAATTGCTTAAAATGTTAGTGAGGCTATAGCAACTCATAATTGTAGTCAAATATTTATTAGTTACAACATAAGCCTATACTTTTAAATACATATAATCAGCATTACGATACATAATTTCGTTACGTTAATTGTATAATTTCCTATGTCGTCTTATACACGAGTAACTCTTCTAATTAAGCTCCTTAAATTAAGCCATCATGTAAATTTCCTATCAAATTATTCAAACAATATTGATAACAATACCACAATTACATAATAATATTCGCTTGTACAATCCAGTGTGTATATATATCTATGTATATTATATTAAAACACATACAATAATAAACTTCAATTTATATATCGAAATGTACGAACACCGCTGAAACATTTGCTGAGAAAGTGACGCCGTAAAATGAAATATTACTACGATGGAGACGTAACCATGAAAGCTATTACAGATTGTGGATCGTTCTAGTTGACTCCTAAAATATCCCATTTCACGTCTCGAGCGTGGCTTTTGATGTAGAGCGAGCGACGTAAGCCTATTTATTTTCAGTCTACAATGTCATACTATGTTCTGAGGATCGATAGCACTTTGTATAATGAACAATCTTTTAACATTGAATTACTTAAGTAACTTTTAAGCGGAGCTATTGAAGTAGTTTTGATTTGATGCTATTGTATCTAGTACAAATTAATAGGCTAATCATATAAAACGCAGCAGAGTCTGAATGTATAAAACAGATATAATGAATTAACGAATGTGACTGAACATTTTCTGCGTATAATTTAATTTGGACCAGCTCCAGCCTCCACGGACAAATAATTTAAACGGCACGAAAGTTTAAGCTGAAATAAAGTATTAAAACGAGTTTTATGGAGCTCACTTATTTTGAATGATAGCTGAGCTTAACCACTTACAGCATTAATTTTCTTTATGAATTGCCTCGTTTCTGTGCCGCGTATTATGGCCGCGGCACGGGGTCTCCATAGCCAATTCTGTAATTCCGTTCGACGAGAGGTCCGGGCGGCAGATTGTATCTTACAAACCATTACGCAAATCGAAAAAAACCCGTTTGTCGAACAAACCTACGTTACAAAGTTGCTTGTTCGCATGTAAACAATGCGGACGTTGAATAGAAGTAAACGAAAAACCGAGCGTTGAATTGAAAAGCCGCTATTTGCTGAGAGAAGAAAAAAGCGGCAAACTTTAAGCGCTGGAAAAGTTGGATATAACAGTGCGAGTGCGAGTAACATAGCGCATTGTCAGCGCTCCTTGACACGCAGCCACGGCCGCAACTCCTAACAAACTGCCGAGGATTTTATCACGCGCTCTGCCCCACTAAACCGTACTGTGGATGAGCAAACATTTGTGCATGATGCATTTTAAACTGGACTATATATCAAGAACTAGAACGTCCCGTCAAAAACAAACTATTCCGGTTGCGTTTATTCAGTTCCGCGAATATGACAGAAATATAACTGTATTAAAACTTTCAGCCCCGATTTTGATTAAAATATTAGGAAACAAATGCATTGTACTTGTATGTATTTACGTATATTTTTTTAGATAGGTACACACTTTAGTTACTTTCTTCTCTTAACATTCACTTTTCATTTCCGGTGCTGCTGAAAGAGATCTCTATAAGGGATAAGCAACGCAATTGTACCTACATAAATTACTTTGTATAAATTTTTCGTTTTTATTTTCGCTTAGTGAAAACTTGGTAAAAATACATTAAAAATAAATAAAGTGTTTATCAGAGAAAACAAACTTTTAAATTTAGTGTAAAAATTATCTAAGATTCTCACAGTTGTTCGAAGCGCTGGAGAATCAAGGGAGTTTATATTTGATGGAGACATAAAGAGTCCATTTGTAGCGGCGTGTCGAGGGTCCCTTGTTTATTGCCGACACTTAACATGACCGCTAAGACTCGTGGCAAGAGAACGAGAGATGTTTATATAAGTATTCAGCTCGTTTCCGTCTGTTATATAATTTGAAATATGAATAATATTCGATATCAAATTGTATTTTTTTTTAACTTTTATTCCAGTTTTATCGATTTACGAAAACATCGTTTATGTGACGTAATTTTTTAATTAAAATATAAAAATAGTTAACTAAGGACCCGTATTCAAAAGCAGAACATAAAAGAAATTTGGTTCATACAATATGTCGGACATATTTTATATAGTAGAATATTTTATTTTTACCTTCGTAAACTAATTTTCAGATTGGATGACAGTCCAATAACTTGGGGTGATCCAAAAGCTTTCTTATATCAGATTTACTGCAGATTGACAAAGGAAATTGATTTCTAAAGTTCCTTCCGAGCAAAGACCGTACAGTACTGTTGAGCTAGTATATTTTATTTCCGAGATAAGTATTAAGAGATCAGTTTGCTATTCTATAGGAAAGAAAAGTTGTGAACCGATTCCAGGTTTTATGCAGTGTTGAATTAATTTAACTATTCAGCCTGCAGACCTGTTTGCAGGTCTAAATTGCTGGGTGCTATTTGAAAGAATTAAAGATTGTAGCATTTTTTAAATTATAGAATACACATTGATCTGCGGATCGAACTTGCTTCAATTAAATTACATTGGGTTGGAATTGTCACCACTTTAAAAGTTGTTTTAAACTAACAAAAGTTCCATTCAACTTCGCCGCGTCAAAGTAACAGTATAAAGTAAGCTCCAGTTATCCTTTAACTTGTGAAAGAATGTTCTAGTTTAAGATACGGAAGGGTTGCAACCCTTAGGTAGGTTTTAGTTGTAGTAAGACATGGTGAATATCACAGATCGTACATACTTAAATAGTATTGGCGATAAATCAACTATTTTCGATATTGATTTTTTGAATCTAAGGAAGACTAAAGGTCATCTACCGTGACCCTATAGATTCGGGCTCTAATACTTCGTAACCAACGTGCGCTTACAAAGAGAGTTACGAATGTACGAGCATAAGCAAATCAGGCTTTTAAGTATACAGACATTTGGTACTCGGTGCTCTTTACCTATCCCGTAAGAGACCTGGCGTGATGTTAACAATAATAACCATTATAACATAGAAGCACATTAAATGAAACAATTTGTGATGTTAAAAGCTATTTAATTTGGTCACAGTATACGACATCAGTGATAGCTACAATCTAGTTTTCCATCAGGGTAAATGCTGCAATGGCCTGGGGCTATCCGCCGACTCCCGGGTATCGGATTTTCACTAAGCGCCGTGCAAACTATCTAAGCGCAGCGTTATATACATTTTCATCAGAAAAGATTTTCTATAACGTCACATAGTTGTTTACCTTTCATAAGCTATATTGTATCGATCTGTATTTGTGTAGTACAACCGTATGTATGGATTTAAAATATCTTATAACTTAATTTCACGATTTCATATTACTCATAACGTAATTGAGACATAATTAATGGCAATGCATGTTTGTATAAGCTCCTAAAGTTTGTAAGATTTTCGTTGAAGTTATGAAAAGGCAAAAAACCGGTTGTGAAATATGTTTGGGTAAATTAAAATAAATACAATACTTTTTGTTGTTAATAATAAGTGTTTTCTTACATAAAAATGTTCGGTAGAATTTCGAAAAGCCATTTTATTCAAGATGAGTAACGACATACGCAGTGGCTGGCAGTTGTTGGATGCGAAGAGCGGAAGATCGAGCTCAGTGGTGTGCCATTGAAGAGGCCTATATCCAGCAGTGGACGATGACGGGCTGTGTGTTTTACTAAATAGGAAGTTTAAAACCATAGTATTTTCAATAGACTAAATAGGTATATATTATGTAAGAAATAAAATAAATGTAAAAACAATAACCGCCAAATACTCCCATGCGTATACAAAAAATGAATCCTTTGAGTCTTTGACTTCATAACCAAACAAGGTGTAGTCATTTTACACGAACGAAAAAAAAACCAATATCGATGCCTACTAAAGCGAAAACACGACAGGGGGTATATAAAACGAATGAAAAAAGCAATATGTCGGCCGGCGCACATGTTTGCGAAGTGGCGTTAAAAAACAGACCTATCTCAAAGAGTCTCCTTTTGGAAATCAATTCGTAGTTTAACATAACATGAGCGTGCAGTGCTTTTTGCCGGCGCGGCCGCCGCTGACGTCACGGGCCTAATGCGCGACCTGCACGATTGGCTGGAGTGATCTATCGTCCCAACCGCTATCTGTGGAATATTCAATTTAAACGATCCTGACAGAGATATGGCTTCCCACACACATATATGTATATGTCGCTCTTTGATTGAAATTGTTGTCGGCAAATGGTTCAATGATCAAAATGGATGTAAATTAAATTACCAATGAATTATCAATGAATAAAAAAACAAAAAAGGTTATTCCCGTTTCTTTATGGAGTAGGCAGAAAGCACACAGTATTATTTTTTTACTTAGAGATCTGATGTACTTTTTCTATATTCATCACTAATTTCATTAGTTGTTATTTTAAAAAATATATTATTATTGGAAACATTATTGTTTGAGAACAAAAACAATATTGTTATGATATTGCTATTAGCTATCAAATCAGCTGATTGAAAATTTTGCGATAGCGGCAAGCTAGCCGCTCTCTAACTTTGATTAGAACCGACCGTTCCAATCCAATCGCGTCTAAAGTTATTAAATTGGATATTGTAATGCCATATATAGAAAGTATTATATTATAACATAACTGTTATTTTACATAATCAAAGACTAAATAGGCCTACTAATAACATAATATTAAGGAAACAGGAGAACGTGTCTAGAAACAGTTCATCGTGTTCTAAGGAAAATTTCGCTAAGTAGTGTATCTAACACTATTTAGCGGAAACTAATATTTATAGTTAATTAACCTAACGCACCATTTGAAAAGTCAATACGGAGTCGTTGAAAGTACTTTTCTTTCATTCTTTCCGGGCGTCCGGAGGGCCCTCAAGACTCAAGGAAATTGACAATGAAGGTAAAGTTTATCTTCCACCGTCAGCCGTTTGAGGGGTCGCGACGTGACCCGGCTGCTTGATTCCATTACGGGGCACCAGCCGAACCGACAATGGAAAATTAAAAGTCAAATTTTTACACAGCCAACGACCCGCTTATTCAATCGAATATTTAATATGGACTCTGTTATAAAAGAGCTCTGTTTCGCTAAAAGAATAACCAAAAAGCTATAAGCTCCGAAGTGACCTGTAATTGTTAAAAACCTTCCATTGTGACTCAGGTCTTACGTTTCACTTCGCGTAGCTTTAATTTTTGTCTGCTGCTCTGCTCTTCGAGGGCAAGATGGCTAGACAATTATAAGATAACTAGACAAATATGGCATTTTCATAAAATTATATAACTAACTCAACAACAGTGTAACGAGTTGAGATATCATAAAGTCTAATATTTTATCTGACTCCGAAATTAGTTACAAAACTTATGACGGAATAGTTGTTTTGTCATACAAGAATATATTTATATGTTATATCAATGATATATGGAACGGACTGGACGGAAGAGTAACGATAAATTTATTACTGGTACTCTTCATTAAACTGTATTTCCACGAGAACATATCTTATATTTATATCGTGAAGCTCAAGAAATAACACTCGAGCGAGGCACCAATTGGTTCCATTTATCTTCCAAATCTATATTAAGAGCCTGTTGGATATCTCAACTTTGATCACGACTTTTAAAAAGGCACCAAATGAATTAAAGATTTTCATCAAAGCAATAAAAAATTCATTGGTTTTCGGCTCACCTTTGATGAGTGGTGCGAACTTAATCTAAGGTTCGCTTTTTTATCAGGTCTTTTTATTTAGTAACGCCAATTTTGTTATTTATTTTTTATATAAAAAGAACTACTTAAATTCAGCAAATTTTTATTTGGACTTTCACCTTATAACTGTAATGTCCTGCGATGCTACATCGCTAGAAAAAGTTGATGGCTATCATAACACGTTTTTCCTTAAGGTTTCATAGAAATACGTAGGTATATTAAAGTTACCCAAACTGGGGAAAATTTTCAAAATATAAACTTTACGATAAAAACTAACAACTCCTGTTTAATAAGGACATGGACAACTGTGTATTATTCAAATTATTATTTTTTATTTATTTATTAACATTTTTCATTTGTTAATGACATTAAAACTGTTCTAAATTCCTTTTGTGGTGTACACATATGAAATATAGACAATAGTGTTCTGGTATTATTACAATTATCATTATCCCATCCATAAGCATTTGGAAATTCACTGCTGGACTGGACTTAGAAGGTCCGTCACGGAGTAGGCAGAGAGCACCGAGTACCAAATATCTCTATCATTATAAACCTGACGTCTTCTACATTCACCTCTCTATTTATGCACGCACAATGGTTTCGGAGAATTCAGTTCCCCCATAATATTATGCTCAACAATACACAAATATAATAATAGCGCTGAAATTGATTTGACAATCCAAAGCCCTGAACTACAAAATTAAATCGCCTGCCGTCAGAGTTTCCTGATTGGTATAATCCGGGACATTTCGAGGCAGTTTGCCGTTCTAGACGAGCATATTATGTTTTAGGTCACGTCGTCACCTTCGATCAGGCTTGCCGGCTAACGTCAATTTAAATTCGGCAAAGTCTATTTGGAATTAAATTAAGAAAAACAAAAGGGTTTCTTTATAACGTACTTAAATCATTAAATGAAGTCGGTTGAAGAGAATGATGTTAATATTTACCTCTATAGTGATTAAACAGGCAGTTAAGTGTGTGCACGAATCAAAATTTAAAAATTTTATCAAAAATTTTAGTTGAAAAATTCTTGGAATAACACTTAGCTTTTTATAAGCGTGCAACGTCGCACTCTTTCATATGTAAATAAGCTTGGTGCCTGTTGAGCCTCGAATCTCATCACACGGCACTCTCGCTCGCTGACATGGAACACATTTTAGCGTACGAATATCATTGAATTCTGGAGCATTCCATTTTTATTTCTCCTTATTATTAATATTATATCATCAAATCGGGTCCCATGGGGGATAAGCAGAGACCACAGTATTACCCAAACAAGTGAGCACTAAATATTAACTACTACTAATTTTAGCTAACACTTTTTAATACTGTCAAAAGGTCATGCTTTATCTTTATCGGGGTAATTCTATAATTGAACAAAATTATATGTTAATAGAATTGCCTCAAGGACTTTGTTTCGTTAGTACGAAGGACACCATTGGATGACAGAGTGAAAGTTTAAAAATAGTCAAAATGAAAGATTCTTAGTGAATCAAATCATAAATAAAACATCCTTCTCAATAAAGGGGACAAATTGAATTGAATAGCATACAATATTGAGGATACGAGTATTCCGGTGAAGGCCAATTGCGAGCCACTTGAGTGTGGAGGAAAGATCTAGAAGTTGATCATATTTTTAAATATTAAATATTATCTTTATACCCAGGTTGATAAAGCAGTCGAATTTGTTTTATTTCCTTTTAGTAAAATTTTAGGTTGCACTAATGGGCATCAGTCAGATATAAAAGCATAGTTGTAGTGCAAAATAAAATAAGGTAAAATTAAAAAAGATCACATTTAGTATAATACAAGTAGCGATGTATCAATTTTTGCCAGAAACTTCGACTACAAGAGTCGAGTTCCCCTGAGCTTCATTTGAAATCCACGATTTACACTCACACATCAACCCATTAATCACACTCAAGACACGCGTCGACATCTCATTGCCTTGGTTCATTATCAACGTGTAGCTCAGTTAGAGTACATTAATGTTACATTACGAGATCATGTGTTAGAAGGGCGGGGCTATTCCAGCGATTTTTAGTTTATATGTTTAGACCAACGATTTGTCTGGATTACCCATGTTATTGGATTCTTAATTATTCGTTCTCCAAACGCTTTTAGGCAATAAAATATTTCTGGTCTGTTTTAACAGTTATTTCAATAAATATGAGGATATCGCAAATTGCTGAACTGTCCGTTCAGCCTGTCCGTGGGATTAAATGAGCAAAGATACGAGGTACGTTAAACAGTGGACGGAACGCAACAACATTGAGTCTTGACCATTTAGGGCTATCAAATTTAATTATCAGTACGAAGTGCTAACATATCCCCAGTGTAACCACACGTTTAGACCCAAAATCGGAAATTAGGCACTGGAGAGCAAACCCTCAAACATAGAAGCTAAGAAGCGTCGTATAGACTAAAAATACTTACCGGAATCACCTTCAGAACGTTATGCGTACTCACACAAGCCACGCGTTAATTTCTTTAATGGTTTAGTCATTTTTACGATCGCCAAAGGGTATTGTTTTGCTCAGGCCGTGTAATACGATAAACAAGTTTTGGTAACCAATTAGTTTCAGTGTTGTTCAGTTTGCAAACTTGGATATTGAGTTAGTTTAGTTGCTACATTGGACTGAAGCTAGGAAGTTAGCTCGCTCTTCTTTTAGTTCAGTTCGAAATAATGCTTCTTGTATGCTTTTGAATTTTTAAGACTCGCCAGAAGTATTTTGCATTTTGCATTCAAGAGTTTGTAGAGTTTTTATGACAGTATTGATTTGTTTTAACAGAGCATTCATATAGCAATACATTTTTGAGTGAAACATTTAAAATTGAATTAGCTGATAGACAGGCACAAAACTTAGGCCTCTCTAGTCATAGTAGTATTCACAAGAATTACTATAAGATCCCTAATTCTTGTCAACAAGTGAACCGCTTTACACGGACTTGGATGAACATAAATAATAAGTGAATCTCTAGTGAATCCGTAAATGGTTCAAAAAACAACGCCCGAATTAGACCAAACATTTTTTTATGTAGTTTCTGCAGCAAAAATTATATTTTGTGTCCGTATTTTCCTGTTTACTTCAATAAAGTAAATTTAAATTTATTTAATAGCGGATTACACAAATAAAAGGTAAAGATTTCACGAAACTTTACTATGTAATAATCTGTTTATTAAAAAATACCCACACTCCTTTTATGAAAACATTGATAGCAATGAGTACCTACTGCGTAAGGCAATTATAAAAGAGTTAGGGTTTTAGTCTATAAAACGAATTTGGTACACCCAGATAGATGAATAGATCCAATTATCAATTTAAACTTTTATTCAATTCAGTGCGTCGCTATATAAACGCAAGACATGAATACAAAGTTGCATGAAATATTAGTACATCAAGCCGGCTGTGAAGGAAAGGCGAAATAAATAATTCCATCCACCGATAAACATGTTTAGCCGTATGATAAATGAGAGAGAAACCTTTTTCTGAATACCGTTTATTTTCTTTTTGTTAAGTATGGAAAAAGATAATGACGTTAATCGTAAAGGTTTTTTTCTCAAAAGAGATTTCTATTATTTGTATAGGAACCATTTGCTTTCATATTATTAACACTAGAATTATTTTTCATGGAAATTTTATTATAATTGTACCATATATTATGTCATTGAACGATAAGCATTTACATTAAACGGTTAAATATCAAGTCAAATATAAATAATATTTTGTCTTCCAATTTGCATATTTTTTTAAATGAAATTTATATATGTATATGTGTACTTTTTATCCACGGGACGTCAACGTAACTGGTGAAATGTGGGAATATTACACTCTTCTGTCTACGTCTTCTGGGATTACATGCGTGATGTTACATTTTACGTGTTACTTTATATGTGTATAAAAATATTTTATAAGTAATAATAGTATTCTAAACAGAGTCATATCTGTTGTTTTTGATATGATAGTTCTACAAATACTTTTATACGTAGTTGTCTATAAATTAAGCCGTTCCAATTAATTATTAAACATAAAAGATAATCATAGTCACTTAAAAATGTAAACCAACGTAATTTATGTAGCATAGTGTATCTAAAGAACAAAAACATGTTACAAGACATTTGTACGAAAAACGTAATTCAATGAAGATCTAACAAAAATCGTGAAAAAAAAGAAAATCTTTATATGAGAGACAACAATAGACAAAATCAAATGTTTTTTGATAATTTTTATTGCGAGATCACAGTCACTATGAATGGAAGTTTCCTACTCGAACCGTAAGGTAAACGGTATGAATATTTGACTATGTCCCAATTTTTTGTAGCCTTGCTAGTGTGATACGAAAGCGTGGCACGCAACGTAGCGAGCGGGGCGCGGCGCCTGGAATGTTCCGCAGCTCGCCGGCAAACCGAGCAACTCTTTTGGACCATAGCATCGGATTGCTGTGGAAATTGCACTACATTTTTGTAACGCTCGTGCATTGTAGGCGAGACCGATTTGCAGAAATTTTTATTAATACAACATTTCCTCCTCATAACCGTAAACCACAATTAGTATAATAAGACAATAACTGCATTATAGGGGAAATACATATACTGTAAAATTTTTTTAACAATAAAATATTCTATGTGATAATCGTACAATTATAGATTTCTGAAAGCGTTCAATATTTATCTAGTCAGTTGGAGCTTATTGTAATTATTTGACATGAGATTTCTAAATAATTTTGTTGATTTATAAACGGTTATACATAGCATTATAAAAAACAAATGAACATAAAGACTCCCCCGATGGCTCACAGCTGGAAAATATGGCGACGGGTTCACATAAAACGATATATAAAAGACTGCACCATTATAGTGTGCGACATATGTATAGTTTTCACAAGAGCTCACATATAAAGTGGAGCACGATGGATTAGTGATTTCTTTATTGATAATCTGTTGATGCTTGACACTGGTAAATGTCTCACAATATGACTTTACAAGCTGATTATGCCCTCGTGTTACAAAATGATTGTTATTAGTTTGAAGATGACCTGAAGCACCTAACACGCCATATTTTAAAGATTGGAGTTAATAGGCGGTAAATATTATAAAAATATGATATCCATCAACAGTTACACGAGAAACATTACACGAAATGTTTGTACGTAAACAAACATCAAAATATTTTTTAAACGTGCCGCGTAACATCGCAGTAATACAGTTTTAATATTCAAAATCACGAATGAAACTCGCAGTTCCGTTTTTCACCCTCGCATTTTCGAATAAAGCAGTCTGTGCGTTTTTCATTATTCAAACCACCGCGCAACAACGAACGTTGAACAAAACTAGTGACCCTTTTGGTGGGAAGCAGAAAATTCAATTTACATATTACAAGAGAGGCTGACTGGACACCTCATTATCCCATATAATCGCCCACGCCTGCACCCCCGCGACTTAATTACCCCTAATCTGACATTCCCCGAACCTCGCTGGAGCGTGGCGTAACTACGTTTGGGTTTTCTGGAGATAATACACGTGTTTGTTTATTTGTCACACACAAGCAATTTTAAGCATTTGTCTGTACACAGTTTTGAAAGCGTGATTTCATGATGTGGACTTCGGAAAGTGCATAAGGAACATTATAGTGTCAAAGGATGTGTCAAACACAAAATGCTTGTATTTTGCAGTTAGTCAAATACTTAAGAAGTAGAGAAATGACTAAGAATATTTCGATAATTCACATTTATAAATTGTTACAGATGCTTTTTAAGTTTTTTTTTAAATTAAACTGCCGTGAAGAAATAAGGAAACTTAAATGACATAATAATTACATTTTTAAAACTACGACTACCAGTTATGTGTGCTGATATACTTAGAAATTAATATTTCTAAAGTTTTACATAAATATTTGCATAGACACGCTTGTGAACGTACCTAGGTAACTAACTAATATCATCTGCATTTGGAAAAAATAAAACCTGAAATCTGAGTGCAAATTTACAAAGTTAGTCTGCTTTTAAAAGTCTTGTATAAGCGTTGTGATATCGGCGGCGGTTTATGTACACACGTCGCACTTTGCGTACCCCTTAATTGGAGGGGTTGGCGAGTTTCAACACGCGAGTGAGGGTGAGCAAACAAAAATCGACTCTCTTGCACACACACAACAGCCTAATATCCCGACACTTAGCAACGGAATCGACTAAACGGGGTTAGCCATTTTACTTTGAAATAGTTCATAAAACGCCTTTCATGCTAATGACGCAGTTGAATAACGATATAAATTTCTTTGATCACAGGCTTTTTATTACACGTAGAAATTTTGTGTAGCCTGTATAAAAATATTGCCAGTAAAGAGTATTGACTCTGTTCACTGAGCATACATTTTACGCACTTTATAAATGGCTGGCTGTTACCCACGAATTCGTCTATGTCGCTTATTACCTACATTAACAATATATTTTATCTGGCAAGGGTCAATTGTTTAAGAAATAAAACTTAGAAAACTTGATTGATACCTATTCAGCAATAGTTAAGAACGGCAGACCTCTATAATTATTATTCTATTCATACAGTATTACTATTGCATATTTTAACATGAAAAGGTACTGATTATGACACAACTGTAATAGTTAGACAGATGGGATCACGGACGTTTTTGTAGATATTGATGTCCTCTATAAAACTGTAATACATCACTTTGCTCTATTGTCAATCATTTACGCAGCGTACCTGTTATAATTATTTTTTAAGGATCCCTAACGTTTATGAAAATATTTTATCGCCTATGGTCATCAGGGATAATATAGGACTCTAACGGTAAAAGAACGGTTTTCAAAACGGTCCAGTAGTTTCGGAGCCTATTCAATTCAAACAAACAATAAAATCTTTCCTCTTTATAATATTAGTATTTTTGGGACGTTATTGGCTTCACCGAAGTTGAATTAATTCCATAAGATAATTAGGAATTATAATTCATGCAATAAATGTCAAACGTTTGGAGTATTCGTATAAACGTAACATCATGCCGTGATCCCCGAGAAGGGAGGCAAAGGAGTACATATAGCACATATCCACGTTTCACCTCAGGTGGTAAGCCTCCAAGTACTGCTATATACCGGGCATAGATCCAGACTCAAAGATATTTATACAAATTTCTACTAGAAGATCTAAGTTACAAAAATCTACTAGCCCTCGAACCTGAAGCTGAAACCAGGACTTTTTAGTAGGCAGTGAGCACTGAGTGTCAAATAAGCCTTTTCCTACAATAAGTCTTTTCCTACACGCACGCTAGTGTCGAAGACTTGTATGCCATCAGTCAGTGTTCATATTTATCTATAGCCGAACGTGGAAGCTTAAGCGTAAGCTTTACGAAGTGAAAGCTTAGAAAAAATGCAAGGTACGCAAGGAATGCTACAGGCTCAATGACCAGAACGTGCCTCGTGCACGCTCTCAGGGCTCTCTCGTTCCCGCTGTGCAAGGTGTTAGCGCGAGGGTACTGAAACCGCACGATTTTCTAACACTGCTTATTAATTACGCTGGCGTGTCGAACTATGCCCGCTCTTATTTTTCATTTCGTTTAATACCCAACGGCTCGCGTTTGGTTACAAACTCACCTGAGGGTGAACAATATGTAGCCTAGGATGTAACACCTGCGCTATGTATGATGCAAATATCATTACTCGCTTAATCAATATGTAACTTATATACCTACTGAAAATTGTGCATTTTAATATGTGTGTCGAGTTTTTATTGACAATCGAAACAATTTTATACCTACGTTATTAAATATTTAAATGAAATATGGGCAAGGACATGTTGATAAGAAGTAGAAGCGATAGATAAAAGGTGTATTTAAAAATGGGTTTAGTGAGAACACCGTGTAGTGTAAGCTCGTTGGCAATTTCCTTCCGGTGGTAAGGGGCCGCGGCGAAAAAACAAACGCGGCTATTTTGTGGAATTTGCTCTCCACTTTAGTAAAGTGAAATCGTTATTGTTGTCCTTGGAGCTACGTTTGCGAGGAGCGGGTAATCGGCGTACGCTTCGGAATCCCTTAACAGCGTTTGTTGGTGTGCTAAATTAAATAGTACTTACATTGTACTATTTGCATATTGTTTTACCCTTTTGTCGTTCTAGAAGTGCGTCAAGTCTGTAAGAGTAAAGACCTTGTGCTCTCGGTACCTTCTGTCCACCCCTTAAAGACACTTACGTGATAACATAACAATAATAATAAATAGATAAGAAACGCTTCAAGTCAAGTTCGTAATTTATAGTCTATATAATGCACATAAGCGAAGATTTTACTCTTTAATTTCATGTGGCTAGCAGATTTTTTATCCTTTTAATTAATTAATCTTTTTTGATTTTTACAACTTAAGGACCATTGAGTTTCACTACCGGGCCGCTTTTAGTGAAGACGAGAATTTGCGTCAAGCTTTATAAAATTGGAAATATAAAATATAGAAATCTAGGCTTGCTAATGACTTCATAATAATTAATATAGTATGAAGGTATAGATTATCAAATACAAATGTTCATATTTTTTATATGAACTTATGAATACATTTTACAAGTCAATATGTATGTGAAGTCTATGTACAAAACAAGGGAATAATAATTAAGCTAAACTCAATAAACATTCAAGGAAATAGATCATATTTCAAAAAGTAAAATTTCAAATTAAATACAAACCGAATGAAAACGTTACAATTTAAACCCAGAATTAAATCTAAAGCAAACGAAAAGTGTTCAAAATAAACGCAACTTTTACTTCGGAAGCTCAGCCAACGGTTTATGGCTTATTGGTTTCGGATTTCAGAATGGACTTTCGTCGAAATACATTTCGCGGTAATATTGTAGACACTAATCAAATTAAACGTAATTTTGACTTTGTATAGATTATCTCTTGACGGAGTTGATAATGTTTGTGTATATTATGACAGCGTTTAATCAATTTATCGGTTTCGATTTGTTTTGTAGACTCTGTAGGTTTGATAGACACTTATAGTATTCGCTAAAGTGTATCGCAATTGGGATTCGAATTACTGAAGGATACTTAGATAAATCTCAACTTCTTATATGTATTTTCAATTTCGAAATCGAAGCGATGAAAGGAAACGTATAAAATTGCAGGAAGTCGTGCACTTTATATGTTTTAAGGCTATATGGACGACTACCTGTGTAAAAGTCTCAATTTTTATTTCAAGAAAGAGAAAATTATCAAACGAGCGACCAGCAATCACGAGTCGACGCTATCGACCAGGAATTTATGCATTCAGTATCAAAAACATATTATACTTACTAATTATTTATTTGCGACAGAACTTTAAGTCAGTTTAATTAGTGTTAATCATTAATTAAGACAACTGTAGTTGGTTGGTTAATTAATAGCTGTCCTATTCGAACTTGGTCTTGAACACATTCCTACTCTTAAGAACTAAAATGGTCGTCTCTCAGACGTCCTACACAAGTATACAATTCCTTCAAGCAAAAAGACAATTTGTGTTGATACCAATTGCGGAAAAATATCTATAACAATGTACTGCCCGGAGCGAACCATACTTATGTTCTTCGTAACACAAGTGTACGAACACCTTAAAAGGTAATCGCTTAATACACAATACCTTTATCTTTAACTACAATCATATTAAAGTTTAGAAGTATGAAGTTTAGAAGTTTAGTAAAGAAGCCATACGTTCATATATATTTTTAACTCTCCAAAACATTTATCGCTGGAATGAAATCAAGAGGACTTACAAAAGGAGCGTCAAAACGAAAGTGGTTGAAGAGAACGAGAAAACTGCTGAGTCACGAAAATACAATACAAGTTAGAATCGCCTCCATCACGGGTGGCCTGTGTCTATCAGCGGATCTTATAATATTGATGAATGGGCACGCCTTAATTACGATTGCTACAAGGAACCTGTGGACTCCGAGAGGAGACTCGCGTTCAACAGTGGAACCATAAAAAGGTAGATGAGGAAATCAAGAAAAAAAAACCGAGCGAAATTTTATATCAAACTCGTTTCTCACGTCTTGGTTATAATCTGCAAGTGGAGAGTGACGTGAATAACTTTTTAATTTTCCCGCTGCACTAAATGTTGGTCAGCCCCACGGCAGCGCGTATTTCTTTTAAGAATTAGGCCAGCACGCGACTCGCGACATGATTTGCATCGCAGCACGTACTTAAGCACTTCGGGTCAAGTATTTTCCTTTGAGTAACGGTGTACCCGTTTGCTCTTTTTACCCGCTTTTCAACAGTGCCCCTTCACACGTGTAGGAAAAGTTACTTGCAGAAACGTGGTTACTTGTTTAAATAAATAAGTTTGACGCATACAAGTATTGAAGTGTAAAGCTCGAGCCTGGCCCGTGGCCGAAGTGGTTCGTGAAACTAAGTGATGCGCCAGAATAAATATTTGTGTGATGAGCTCAATTACTTGTTCTATACCTGGGTATAAAAGACATCTATGTATGTATATTTGTATATGTATATTTATGTAGTTCATGAACTATCTGGTTACCATAACACGAGCTCTCTCAGTGCTTATATTATTATTACAAAATTTTACTAATAGTTTGTGAATAATAATAATGTAAAATTTAATTTTTTTAAATTCAGTCCTAACACAATGTTTTATTGCTTATCGTCATATCGCCAGCGTTATCGCTTTTTACTTTTATCGGCAATTCATAATTAATAAATTGTACTCGTAAACTAAAATTGGGACCAAAACAATTAAATAAGTAATTAAACACAAAATCATCAAGTATTTGTTTAGAGCCGGAATAATAATTAAAATTGTGCGTCAGTCAATAAAACCTCGGGAACAAGGCCGCACGGGAACAATTAACAAATTCACGAAATCAGTTCGTGGCAATGTTAGCTTTTACGGAACTTCGTTATTGTGTTGGAATTTTCAGCTAATAAAGGGCTTATAGGTATTATTTCGTGAAGCGGTTTTATATAAATAGCACACTAGTGTACGTACATATGTTATTCAACAAAACGACCATTTATTTATTTCCCCAGTTTCAATGTCGAGAAACAATCAAGTAATTCATTTAACGGGATTTCGTCAGCGTCCATTTAGGTCCAGGGCGAGATAATTGAAGTTGCATGTCAGTCAATAAAAACTTCCGAACAAACCGCCCGGGAACAATTAAATAAAACAAGTTTACGAAATCAATTAGTTGCAATGTTGACTCCACAGGAGTTTTTATTGAGTTTGTAAACTCGTGATATAGTCTGTTCGGGTTTATGAATTCTTATTACGAAGCGGATATTTTTAACGTTTTGTCAAACTTTTCATAAATTAAAATTATAAAAAACAAGCGCCAAATAATTCTTAATCAAAGTTATAACTTCGAATAAGCTAAAAAATATAAAACCAATCAATTGAACATTGAAAGCCAGACTTCAAATTTGCTTAGAGTCGAAAGTGATGCTAGACAATAAAAGCTCCTAAGCAAACAGTGTTGAAGTAACTTATTAAAATGAAATGACTTGGCTTACTCTTAAACTTTTTTAAATATATTTTTAAACTCATACATACATATCTATACGTATTAGTAGTTATCAATACTTTACGGCACTTGCCAAGTCCGCTGAACAACATAACTAAAACACTATCGGTTTAGATCTTACAAATAAAAAGTTATTCATCTGTCAGATAAGAGAATATTTATTTTTAGTTAAATTAAAAAACAATTGTCATCGTCGATCGCGGGAATACTTTTTAGCGAGGACTGATTGAAAATATTTTAATCCGATTATTCAGAATAAATATCGCACTATAGTGTGAGTAAGGTTAATCAAAATGAATAAAACACTAAAATTATTGGGGAAATAAGAAGCTGCAAAAGTAAACAACACCTCATAACCTCACAGGCGTAAAGTTATCTCATATACAAAACATATTTAATTTACAAAATATGAAGCCTTCAAATGTGTCAAGCGCACCGTAATCATTCATTCATTAGTACTGAATCTAAAGCACTGATATCATTATAAAGTGGAATGAATAACTAAGAATAGAAAAAAACATAAATTATTTTCCACCACCCTGATCTGATGTAAAGGTTCCATAAACCTCTGTCTAAAGTCGACTGTCACAGTTAATATTTAAGACAGTAAAACAATAGTAAAACCGAAACTGACACAAACTACTCATGTTAGGTTACCATTCGGTTATGTATTACGCGATGGCAACACTAGATAAGTGGCAGAAGTTGGTTGTAAGTAAAGTTGAGTACAATCCATAGACAGCCTAAAACGCAATTAAATTAAACTCCCATCAGGGTTGACTGGAAGAGAATGCCACGAGGCATTAAGTACGCCCTTGTATCCCTTAGCATAAGGTGTGACAAAATGAATAAATAAATAAATAAATAAATAATCAAACATCAATCAGAGATAGGAAATCATAGCATGGTTCGTCAGTGATACTATGTAAAAAATTGCAGCGGATATAACAAAAAAATCTAATTTAATCACTGAAGGCTACGGATATGCCGAATTCAACTCAACTGGAACTTTTATTCTATATCAAACACGGATACGAACCCATCGCTTATAAAAGGGAAACCATCCTGAAACTGTTATAGTACATAAAAGTTGCAGCGAATCAGTCTTTATCAAGCAATGTAATGTACCGCTGGACATGGGCCTCCCATATGGCAGTATCCATATGGCAGTATCCGTCGCCAGCGTGGACATTACTTCAGCCCCAACTAAGTAGACTGGTCTATACTTCGAGCAGCTGATCGCCAGAGCCTCGTCTATTACATAGCAGTGCACCATGGGTAGGTGATGTCGGCTCAGGTGCCTAAGGTACAATATAGAACCCCTTACACCCAGCGCAGTTAACTCTCGAACTATACGTTAAAAACGTTGTAACAATAAATTCTATTTCAATCCGATCGGTAAAACGCATCGCTTTCAAAAATAGTAAAAATCGACAAAGCCAAATACTAAACAAATTTATGAGACACGTCAACTGTGACAAAGCTGAACTAGGATTGAAAGATCTATGGTCGCACGCATATCTATAAATACAAACAAATATATCACGGAATACACAACTCTTTACTGCAGCAACACCAACGTACGTTCGAGTTAATACTGATGTATCCGACACACAACAGACGTAAATAGATATATAGTTAAACTGAAAGTATTAAATATAATATAATATATAATTTACTGCCTCTTTGGTCGAGCGGTTGCAAGCGCGACTGCCGATCGGGAGGTCCTGGGTTCAAATCCCGGGTCGGGTACTATTGGATTT
>DWME01001782.1:0-23257 GCA_018244795.1 Parelbella ahira ahira
TGAAAAATAGGTTACGACGTATTCTCAGACCTACCGAATATACCTACATATAAAATTTTATAAAAATCGGTCCACTGGTTTCGGAGGAGTATGACAACTCCGAAACCAGTGGACCGATGAACACCGTGACACGAGAATTTTATATAGGTATGTTTATATAAGATTAAAAAAATAATTTTGCGGGCTGAATACAAAAGTAATCATTAACTAATTTGGTACGTCGAAATAATATTATGGATGAGCTTTATGTAGAAACGAAATTTTTCATAAATGTAGGTATAAAGTAAGTTTACACATACCGTGTGCTTATAACAAGAAGATTTGAGGATTCTGTAAAATAAAATGTTTTTATTCCATTTACTTACAACATCGGATACAACATGCTCGTGGTAGACAAATTATGGAATAAAGTTGCGAATGTTTTTGCACTTGCTCTAGAATCAATAACAGAAGTTTCTGTGTTCTGCCTATCATAAAAAGGACCAATCGTATTATCTGTATCCGTGAGCCCGGTTATTTCGTACAGCAGCTCATCGTCCACCATTTGCTCTATTGTAGTAAATTGTGTGTAATCTGTATAATCGGTATCGTTTCTGGAACATTCTGTGATATCTCCTGGCGTTGGGACGAACCGCGCCGGCATCGGTGGCTCGGCCTTAGCGTAGCCGATGCTGTAGAATATTTTGTCGAGAACACCGGTTGCTCTAAATATGAAGAACAGTAATATAATAGCTAACGCCGACATGATGCAGTCGCAAGCACCGCCCCTGTTCACTGGGCAGGGTCCGCCGCCCCCGCACATGAAACACTTCAGTCTCGCGGTAAGTAAGAACACCACACATATCGGGATCAACGACAGCATTTGGAGCACGAAGGATATGAAGTTGTAGAGCGTCTGCAGGACCATCCGTATGACATTCTCTATCATGAGAATTATGGTCATAAAGACCCGGACAAGCATTTGAATCCCACATATCCCGGTTGACAATACCGCGTGCACTGTATGACACATTTTGGACAATTATTCTGCAAAGCAACAATGTATATCTCTTAATAGGCGAATTCAAAAAAATATATATGTAATCGCATTAGGGTGTACAGAAATGTTACCTTGTGCGTCTGTTTATTATTTTTTATTTGAATATTAGTTTTGTTTTATTAACCGATTCAATACTTTGTATCATTTGGCATACTTGAAATACTATGGATATAAAAATAAGACTAACAATAATTAAACGTCAGACATCCACATAATACAGGTACTTACATGGTATACAGGAAATTGACAATTTCATTTTTCACCTGACAGAACAGGTCCAAGAAAATTCCATAGTATAAAATGTATTTAACAGTGACCATGGTAATTTACACTGTTTACCTAAAAAATAATTCTACGTAATGAACAAAAAATTGCATTCAAATTATAGTTATGGCTGCTAGGTACTAATAAAGAAATGACTTAATTACTAATGTTTCAGAGTAAGGTACACAAAATTTAAAGTCACGTACTGGAATAACGATTTTATGACATGTCAGTAAGTATATTGTCATGCCAATGTACCTATTATATTTAATGATAGGGTTATAAAAACGTAAAAAATTTAGCCAAAAAAATTGTAAAATGGTGTATTAAATACTAAAAATGTTCACATAAATATGTGCTTTATAGCATATACGACAGTAATATGCACGTTGCAAATGATTTCAAGAATTATTTTGACTATCCTGTTCGCAGTGGAAGACTTGATACGGCTGGTCTTGCATACGATTCATAGTTATATTTCTACTTGTTTTCAATGTATTTCTTTAGTCCCAATGTTTTTAGGCTACGTTTGCGTTAAACAGTATTATAATTGTAACGTGTGTAGTACAGGATGTTATCCCTACACATATTGTACCCATAATGGTTGTGGATTCACATTGATTATTATTGCGATATTAATCATACTCGTTATATTATTCTACTCGTATTGGTTCGAAGATATTCTTAAAAGTTTCGAAATAAACAGCCCTTGTAATTTATTTCACAAATATATCAAGAACCGAGAAAAATTATACAATGTTATCAAACCAAGATCACTGCTAATTGATACGGCTGGGTTGAATAAAGAAATTATGCATAACATGACTGATGCTGATGATCCTCAACCAATTAGCGACTCAGTTTATTTCAATTCATACGAACATGATTCTTTTGATAAACAAAATTTTAGTGCAGACGAGTATTTTTATACCAGTACAATGGCAACTGATCGAACTAATGTGGTCACAGACGTACTGAATAGCGAAATATTATCTAAGAACGAAAATATTGATAAAGAAGCGAAAAATGTGTCAGAAACATTTAACAAGCAAGAATATAAAAACAGAAGCACAGGAAATTCAGCAATTAAAGAAGCTCTATTACGAAATAAAACAGAGAGGACGTTGCTAAATATCTTACTTGAAACTAGAATATCACAAAATAGTCTTTATGATAATTCCACATTCATATCTTGACGATTGGATGAAATATTATTGTCCTTATCTGTAAATGCATGCATGAAATTTGGTATGGTATTTTATTTTAAGCTGTCATAACTAAGTATCAAAAACATACAATATTACATACAAATATTTAATACACATTATTTGTATGTGATTGACATTCATACGAAAACGAAGGTAAAAAATGCCAGAAAATCCAGTAAAATTGCCAACGACGATTATTATATTTTCCTCCGTCCTTAACCGGTTGAACCAAAAAAATATTAGACCATGAACTATGTATGTATGGGGATATTTGGGGGAGACCTTCATTCAACATTAGATGTTTGTTGCCTGAAATTATATTATTGATTGATTATGCTGCCGCTAACATGGATAACATTTTTTCTGTGTTATAAATTATAGATAATGTATATTGATACTATAATATATATAGTCTATTCCAATGTCAAGGCCAAGGGTGTATCAAAAGCAGTCATACAATTGACAGACATCATAACTTTAGTTCCTTAGTTGTAATGCATTTTATATTAAGCGTTTTTTGGTAATAAATATCTTTTGGACAAAAGAAAAATCCAAGAATAGTATAATGGTATGAAATATTACAATTCGTTTGGAAATATTAGGTATATGTTAAGATTGGTAATATACGATCATATTTCCGCTTACAGCGTGGAGTTTTACTCAGACTATTCAATGGTAGAATTATATAAATAGATAAAATTTGTTATTTCAATTTTTTTACCGAGTTCTATAACGAATAACAAAATTCATATCTCTACAAATATGAACTTTATCTGAAAAAAACATATTGGAATCTATTCTCAGTGCATGATTTTCCCGAAAATCTTTATGGTAAAGGTAAAATGAATCCAGTAAATAGCGATTTATGCAATGTGCCACATGATTCCGAAAATCTTCTAACATTTTGGGAAAAAGTAACTGTGGCTTTTAAGTTCGTATGGTTGCCCAAAGGAAGTCAGTTTAATCAAGAAATAAATAAAAACAAACAAGATATCAGTAATTTATCAGTGAATGACGAAGAAGCTGATAGAAGCATACACAGTGATGATGAAGAGATATCCAAGGACATTGATTTATTAAGCGGGCCCTCTGTCAAGTCTAAGAAAAATTTAACTGCATCCTACCAAATGCAGAATGAAATTGCAGAAGTTGATGTGATCAAAGCAAAATATCTAAATATACAGGATGAACAATATTCAGAAACGCGAAACAACAACTTATATGAGAATCAAATAGATAATAATTTAAGTTTCATTAAATTACCTGTATTGCAATTTTTCGAAACGAAACTAACGAAAGAATACGCAAATAAAGAGACTGTTACATCGCAGCACAGTATAAGAGAAAAAGGCGAACGACCTGTACGAGAAATCCCCAGTGAGAATATATTGATTGACATAAAAAGCACTGTTGATAGCACCTCAAATACTTCCAAAAATATTGATAGTAAAGTTACACAAACTGATGCATGTATATGCGAAAACTCTCCTTATGTTTTTAAAATATATCCTAAAAGCATAAGAAAAACAAACGAAGCTAGCGCTACCGATATAGTTGCCAAAAAGTCAAAATCTCAGCAAACAAAATATGCTGCACTGAGGTTAACGAACAAGGGTTCAATGGTCAATAATAAGACTTATGGTAAACAAAAGACGAATGCAAAATCACAATATGATATAATTATATCTTGTGTCTGTAAAGGAGTTGGTACTAAAAATAATGGTGTTACGGATAATAAAACTCAAACAGCTACCACTAAAAGTAGATCTAAATCAGTTCAAACAAAATCTCCTTCAGTGACTAAATCTGTTAGAGTTCAAAAAGATTTTACTCAAGGGAACAAAAAATTAATCAAATATTTAAATATATTTTATAAAAAAGACTCAAAACGAATAAAATCAACCAGCCGGAAACAGACATCCGCTAGTCTAGTACCGAAGCTTGATTTAAAGAAGCATACAGAAGATGTGAAATTTTTTGATACTGATATAGTGCAAAATGTGAGCAATTTTCATAAGTATTATAATGAAATTTATAGTAATGAAAATACACGAATAAATAAAGAAGATGAATTAAAATTGAGATCTGTGAAGTCGGATTTCAACAACAATAATCATGCTGCTTTAAATTGCAATGATAATACCACAGGGAATCGTCCTCACCATCTCCATAATGCTCGTTTAAACTCCAGGCGTAAACTGAAGAAAGAACAACCTGATCCTCCATTTTGTAAATGCATGAAATCAAACCTAAGTATACTATTTCCAATAAATCGAACGAGAAGTTTATGTCGATGTTATTATAAAGAAAATAATGTCCCCCATAATAATCATTATATTAAAGAAGAATCGGGTGATTGGCTCGAAAATCCAGGACAAGTAAGAAACAACGGGAAATCCAGAAAAAAGAATCTTAATGATTATATAACTAAACAATTAGTAAAGAAGTCAGAAATAAATTATACTGATTACAATATTGCATCGGGCTATAAAGAAATAAAACCAATTTATTTCAATACATATAAACATAAATCCGATAGATCTATGAACAAAAGTATCGGAATGAGTTTTAATAATAATCGTTATCGTAAATCGAAGTCTAAAAATACTCGCCGAAAAGAAAAAAATACCTGTTACGAAATTCTACATTCTTTAAAAAATGGACTGAAATATGTGTGCAAAAAATCCAGAAATGATATCCGACACAAAGTTAAAAAGAAACAGAAAAATAATTTCGATTATGATAAATTTTTAGCAAATACTGGTAAATATACCAGTAGTACATGGCCTGCGACGTATCCCGAGTTTATTGGCCCGCAGAACAGGTCTCATCCTAGTTTTTTGTCTATTTGGCAATATTGTACCCATATTGCTCTTGTACTATGTGCGTGTGTTGTTTGGTGTCCTTGTATTTCAGTTTTATATTTGTTATGGATTTGCCTTTTTCAAAATTAGATATTAAAAACCTTGCAAACAGTCTGTCATTTCGGAGTTATTTAAAAATACGTTTTGGTCAAAATTTTTCGTCAACGATATTTCTCAACGAATGAATTGATTTTAAAACTGTTTTTGAAAAATTTTTTTTTTGAGACAAAAATCTATTGATCTTGATTAAAATATACATGATCTCTGACTGCAACACGAACTCTAAAGAATGTCTTTAATCGAGTTCTTATGGGTCAATTTGTTTCGAAAAGTACATAGACACACGGATACACTAAGATGCAAGCGCACACGCGCATACACACGAAGAATCACGCGCGCGCGTGTCCACACACGCACACCTGCACATAAGTACACACAAATACGGAGTTAAATGTAAAAATAAAACGGCTTCTTAGAATATCAAACGTGAAAGTCTGGTGAAAATTCGGTGAAATTTGGGGTGAAAGCATTAACGTCCCAATGTTTGAACATTTTGGATTTCCCTAGCCGAAAGTTAAAATTCTGTGGACCACATAATATTCTTGGGGTTTCAGAACTTGATTTCCACGAAGACAGTCGTCATTTATATAAGAAATTTTTTTTTTAATATTCTTAATACTGTATCGATCTTTATGTATAATTTTGCTATCTAAGAACAGAAAAATAATTTGAAATTGGTAAAGAAAAAGAAATAACAATAAATAAAATTTAATTTAAGAACAAGGACTTAAAATTAGTGCGTACAGAAAAAACAGCACATTATAGCTCGACAGAGCTCCATAGAAACTATACAAGGCGTCCAGCATAACAACGCAGCTAGAAACATCAGTATATTACTAAAGTTTCTCATAAACGCTAACAGACTCAAACACTGAGGATAGAAATTCGGACAAATATGATAGACCCATAGACAAGGAGTCTGTCGTAACGTCGTCAAAAGCATATGTCGACAACTAGTAATGGCTTGTCGTTCACGTTTTCTTATTCGTCGTTTTCTTGCTTTACTTTTACTTTCAAATTCCATTTGCTCCTTTTTCGTTTTACCCTTATCAGCAAAAGATTGATAAAACGCAGTATCCAGAAAATGATCAGCAAGAATTGTCAAAGTATCCGACCCTCGAACAGTTTCAGCTATTTGTAACTTTTTTATTAATAACGCGTCATCAAACCACTTCTTCACCTTATTGAACGTTCCTTGTGGATCTGTAATTCGGTCTCTTACGTACCAGAAACTTCCTTTGGGATCTTTTAATATTGCAAATACTATAGAAAGTACACGAAGTACTATTCGTAATACAATTTTCAGTATTCCCAGTAAAAAGGCAGAACAAAAATTCGTGTCCAATGGCTCTTCTTGCATTTTTTTTTTCATTAATTTTATTTCTTTTAACCTTAGCTTCACCGCCTGTTTCTCTCTTTTCCTCTCAAGTTTTGCTCTGCGTTTAGAATCTTTCTTAAATTTACGTTGACTAATTATTTTATTTCGTCGTTTATTTGCAAGTTTTTTTTTCCTAGCTTTTTCTTCATCCTTATATTTCTTCGATTCACTTTTAATGTTATTTATATTACACTCACATGCGTGTGAACAAGTACACGTCACTCTTTCTTTCTTAACAGTGACCTTGTTGAGATTTTCCCCATTGGAAGTTTTAATTTCTTCTTTTTGCGGCCTCATATTGTTAATGTTATTATTATTTACATTTCCATTTTCATAGTTGTTTTCATATTTATTCGTGAGTTGTTTAGTTTTCCTTTGGGTTAAACGATCACCTGAAATATATAAATAACATATTATCTTTTTTGTCATATTAAACTCAAAAATTACTGTTCGTTAAATACAAATTCTTCCATAATTTTAAGTAATAGACTAGTTCATATAAATTTAATTGTTAAATACCCGTAACTTTATTTGTACTTATTTCATAAACTGAACTTCTTCGTCTTTTTGCGTGACCGCTCGTATTTTGAGGTGACCAGTTTTCTGATTTGCTGCAAATACGAGTACAAAATATACAAAACTTGGACTTTTTCTTCCGATTAGGGTTTTTGCATATATCTTCTGTACATTCTGTTAAGCCTAAATTCATTCGTTTACCAATGCACTTGCAGTATATTGGAATTTTACGTTTTGAGGCAGCTGCATCTCTGCAAATTCCGTAAGCGCATATGTCATCTGTAACATTATTAATCATTTTTTCTTGAATTTCTTTAGGGTTTACGACGCACATCTTGTCCATATCTAACTGCACCTCTAGTAATGGTTTGTTATGATTCAGATTGTGAGTGTATTTGCCATATTTTCCTTTTCTACGTATATTTCTTAAAGTTTGGACGTCACACGTAGAGTCTGAGCATTCTACTATCTTTTTTTCGCACCAGCAATTAAAATTTGTTTGTCTATTTTTATATGCCTTTTTACAAATTCCCGATGAGCATAATTCTCCTTTTCTTAATATTCCTCGTGAAGGACAAATACATTTAAGTTCATATTGTCCACGTGTTCCATATTTTTTTAAGTGTTCTTTGATTTCTATGGGATTCAACAAGCACATATCTTTTGGATTGACTTGAACTTCAAAAAATGGCTCACCGGTTTGTTTACTTTCGTGTTCTTTTATTTTATCAACTGCATTCATAATTTGCTTTGAAGTAGTTTGCAATATTTCTAAGTTCGTAGAACCATTTTTTAAGTGTGATAATTTTGTTTTCAATAATCTACCGTCGGGACTTCTTAAATGTTTGTTATTATTAATGTTTATCTTTGTGTATTTTCCGCAGGTATCTTCAGAGCACTCATTAATAACATTTTTTTTATCGCATTTGTATATAAAATTATACTTGTGACCTTGTGCAGCTTCTTTACGTTTGTATTCTTTACCAGTGTTATTGAAAGACTTTAAATCTATGATTTTTTGTGAATATTTATTGCATAAAGAAAACAATTTGTCTTTCATTTTCACAACGCTATTGAATCCTAAAGAACTCCGGGATAATTTACATAGAGCACTTGTGCATTCATTTGTCAGTAAATTCGGTTCACTTTTTTTATTAGCGCATTTACAAACAAAGCTTTTCATTTCCTTTTTTGCAGCTTCTAAGCAAGGACCTTCATTGCATTTTATTTTTGTCGGTTTTATCGAACCATAGTTGTTAATTATTTGATCATTGTCGATGTAGTCTTGATTCGTTCTTCTCGATTTTGGTTTCTTTTCAAATTTAAGGTTTTCTACTACTACCTTTCGATTTTTTCTACTGTTTTTTAACGAGTTGAGTAAAGAAGTGTCATAAGGGTTGTAATCACGATCTTCTGAATTCCATTTTGTTTGAAGTTCCATTTCATCTGATATCCTTTGCTTTCTTTCTCGTTTGCTGTACTTTTTTGGTGCCCTAGACTTGTTTCTCCTGCCATTT
Organism: Parelbella ahira ahira; assembly: GCA_018244795.1. NCBI lineage: Eukaryota > Metazoa > Arthropoda > Insecta > Lepidoptera > Hesperiidae > Parelbella > Parelbella ahira. Next base: position 8,847 of record DWME01001782.1, read on the forward strand.
TTATTATCATTTTCCTCGTTATTCGTTACTATAAGATCGTCGGGGAGTAGTAGATTGAAACGTTTTCTTTTGTGAATTGGTATTGGTCTGTTTTTAGTATCCATCCATACCTCAGTAGTATCATCATCTCCGTATAACTTTGTAATAGATTCCCAAGTCTTAGATGTGTATTTTTGTTTACGATTTTCATCGATCACATCGTCATTACACCCACAAACGTCAAATTTAACTTTTTTGCCCTTTTTTCTTGAAGTATAATTTTCTTCCATTGAGTCAGTTTTTGATTTATATGGACTGGTATGAACAGATGCATGTGATATAGGGCTTAGACCTACACTTTCGCGATTCACATCTTTCTGTATTTTTTTTGACGTTTTCTTGTTCATATACGGTTCAAGCGATGATAAGAATTGCATTGTGCGATAACATTCTAATATAATTCCTTTATCGCCTTGGGCAAAGACTGACTCCATAATGATTCGTATTAAAAGATGATCTGCACAATTTATTTGCCTCTCATAAGAGACGATTAAAATATTTTTACTCTTTTATACCATTTTAATTTCTACTGTACAATTTTAAATCTAAAAATACTAAACACTATAAATTTTAAAATCTCATCAATAATACATTATCAAAACGACGGTAGTTGTCACCAAGAAATGTCAGTATATATATTGTCAAAATATTACTCTTTAATCATCACCTTTATTTCCAAATATTCAAATAGGTACCTACTTTTTCTTGTCCGAAATTCGTTTCATTTATTAATCACTCAATATTATGATGTAGTCAGATGTAGTAGAATAAAATTCAAATATTACTTTTATTTATAAATATTTATATTAGAATGCCATGCTTGTAGTGTCATAAATATATAGGTAATATGGGTAATAATGAGGTTGAGCAAGTCCTGGAAAACGTGACGTATGCGCCCTCCGGCTAGGTGGAGTACGATTCTATAGTTACATACATACTACATACTATCAGTGGCTGGCAACTATTGGATTCGAACAGGTGAAAATCGAACTCGAAATCGAAGTGCATGCTATTGGAGAGGCTTATATCCACTAGTGAACAGGAATAAACTGATGATAATGAATAATCTAGGACTGAGTTTCATATTTATTAATATTATTAATTTTAATATTCTACTTATTTCATTTACTCCTGTAGAAGCATGACTTAATTTCCTATTTCATAACCGATAAAAATACATTTACGATTTTGAAAAGTAAGTAGGTATCTGATATAGGTAGGTATTGTCAGTAGACGTTGATTTACTATCTGATCTCCCATCGTTGATTTAATATCTCATATCCCATGGTAATGTAACTCTTTAAGAACGGATCTGAATATTATCAGAATAAATTATTTCTACTTACTCCTATAAGTTGAGTTTGTTGCAAATTATGGAAATTAATTTTAAATTATATTATTAGTTGAGTATGAGTATTTGTGTGAGATCAGTAATATATTATTTCTCTCGGTATGGCTGGTAAAGCGGGTTTTGAAATTTTTTTTGTCATACATTTACTATGTAAATATATATAATAAATTTATCGTCCTTCCAAATTTCTTATTTAGTTACATTACACATGATTAAGCAACTATCAAACTTAACATAAATGTGCCCACTTGTAGTTTACATTTACCCGCCGGTCCTACAAATTTCATATGGCTGTCGATTTACATTTTTAACCCAAGTGCTTAATATAAGCACTATTGGTTGATCTGAAGATAATAATTTACTTAAAATTAAATAAATGTTGACTTTTTAATAAAAAAATAAAAAGCCCATGTTTAAAATACTAACATAAAGTATGGATGAATATAGTAGTTAGAATTTTATAATGATACATGAAATTTTTTAAATACTTCATAGACAACATATGAAGAGAATTTTGTTGTCTATAGCTTAGATAGTCTGTGGCTCGTCTTAATGGCCTTGAGTTCAGTTTATTCTATTCACGGTCAAGTCAGTTTGCATTTGACGTTGTTAGGTAGCGGTGGTTAATTTGCGTTATATGAACTGATATTGTTTACTAGCAAAAATATTTTCGTGTTACGTAGGAATAATCTGGTTCTGATTACCCTAATTTTATCTGCCTAATATATTGAAAAAGAATTCTTTTTATAAAATATAATATACGAAATGGCTATGAAATACATTCTGCTTGCGGGGTTATTCGGTAAGTTACAATTAAGTCATTCAGGTATACTAATAAGTTAGTGTTATTAACCGTAATTATCAAGTTATGTAGTCACAAATTAGAAAAAGATTAATTGTAATAAATGTAGATATTGATAAATATTTGTCTTAACACATATATTCCATTGATATCTGTTAGATTCTTTAATTATATTGTAGACATAATATATTCAGTAACACCTACCTTCGTAGGTTAGGGTTTTTTTTGTCATGAATTATGTATTTATCTGTATGTTTATATAATATATACGATTGACCCTCTACGTAGGTATAAGTTCTAGAGGAGTTTCGTACATGCTTCATGACTATAATCTTGAGTACCAAAAATATTTAAAATCATTTAAAGCAAATTGTGATAACTAATTTGTAAAACGTAAAACTTAAATCCGCAAAATATTTAGCGTCACTAAATACTTTTTGATGCTTTATTTATAACTTAATTTTACTTATAAAAACCTGACTGAAGTGCATATCATAAAAGAAATTATCTTTATATTAATAAAGACACAAGCGTTTCTGCCACATTAGTGTTAGAAACGCTGCCTTATGAACTGAAATGCAATAAATATTATTTCATTTTAATTGAAATTTTCTATAGAAAAATTGAACAATACATGCTTAAAAACAGAAATTCCAGTGTTAATGTACATGCATTTAAAGGAAATTTGCAGTTGGTAAATGAATAATTGTACTAATTATATTTATTCAACTTAATATAGTAGATGTGTAGGCATAAGTACCTATAGTTTATTTATGTTTGAAGGTTTTTGTATATAAATATTGAATTTGGTTGTGTATTTTAATCATAGTTTTATATTTATATTGAAATTTATTTTAAATAAGAAAATCAATAAATACATCATATTATGTTGATGTTGATATAAATAAAGAGAATAGTAAATGTAACTCACAATATAAATGTAATAGATAATTAAAATAATTTAATGTAATACACTCCTCTACCTAGTCCTTTGGGATTACAGGTGTGATTGAAAAATAAATATGAATTTCTCTGGCCACTGTGGCAGGATTTGAAGTCTACATAATTGCTAAAGTATAAATTAATTGTTCTATATTATGACATGTATGTATGTCATTTATCTGTATTATGATATGTAAATTCACCATTCAATCACACCAGGAACATTTTTGTACTCTATGATTATAGTAATAGTATAACTTTTTAAATATGATTCCATTTGGCTATATATAAAATACATTGTTATGGTTGCACAATAAAATGAAGGTTTTCAACGAAGCTGGAGTAATAACACTATTCATGGAACTTCTCTTAAACTTATTTACTGATTCTTGATTGATGTGAATTGTTCGGACAAGTTTGCATATTGGTAGCTTATTAAGTTTAAAAATACAACTATTCCATATTCAAATTTTCCAACATGTTAATGTTGTCACAAAACATGTTTGTGATGTATTTATTTCAGGAAAAATAAATTAAAAAAATCTTTTAGCATATCCACCAGGAGTAAAATTGCTCAGATTATTTAATAAAGCTACTCCAAATGATAATGAATCATTGATACTGTTAAATTGTGTAATATTGATTACTATTTTTTAACTAAGCTACCAATATTCCAATCAAATTTATTGGTGACCATTTCTTCAATTTTACATAGCACCAAGAATACTTCTTATATTCACACTATATAATTAATAGAACACCAATAAGTGGTTAATTTATCAAACTGAAGAAGTACAAGAGGATTAAACGAATAACTGTTTGTGCAAAATCACACACTTATTATCTAAATTATATTACATTGAGTTTCATTAACGCTGTGAGCAATTATCCATTATCAGACTTAAACCGATTTGAATAACTTTATGGAAAAAATTATTGCAGGTGGTGCTCTCGCACAATTAAATATCACAATTCCGGAGATCACATTACCACCTGAGCTTCAGGGAAACGATACCCAACAGTACATTAAGAATACCACAAAAAAGTTCATAGATGTTTTAAAAGAGAAGTGTGAAAAAAATGGAGGATCCGACGCCTTTGCTGATGCTGAGGTAAGAATAGATTTTTTTACGAGTATTTTTTTATGTCGGCGATTCTAATAGAGGCGCTTTAATTTTTGACGGAATACTGTCGCACGAGAGCTGAGAGGCTGTTGCTCTAGACACACGTGGCTATGTTTTTTCTTTTCCAAATAAAAATTCGATGCCAGAAGACTGATGATGATGATGAAAGTACACTCGGTTTATGCCGTAATGTTACAATCGCGCTGCACTATGACGCTTGCGCTTAAATAGGTGTATTTGAGATGTGCGGCAGGTCTATCAGAAATCGTCTAATTGCACCGTAACAATAGAATTTATTAAGTACAAAGACAGCGAAAATTCTGTCATACGTTATTCTTAAATTATGTTCAAATTATATATAAATTTCATTCGGATTTCGTAAATATAGTTTTCGAAAAGGAATGAACTATAATAAGTTACGTAAAATCCATCAAGAACTAGTTCAATTTAATTTATCCAATATCCCCAAAATAAAACATTTACCAGAATCTCATTCAAAACATCTCATAAATTTCGGACGGGCGCTTTCAACGTCGACCTATTAAATTAGGTACAAAGGTTTTAAAAATAAAGATGTAAAGTTATTATTATTACAAGAAAAAACTATTGCAAATAACGCAACCTTAATATTGTTATGAAAACAATTGAATAGCGAAGTGTTAACGATGGAAAATGGCGATGTGTTTGGAAAACGTGAAATTTCTACCGGAAAATGTAATACGACCGGCGCCAGTCGTCATATATATGTACACTGCCTGTAAAGGTGCACATGAATCTAGGCATGCAATATGTATACTGCGCTATAAAGCTGTATGTATCACGGCTCGCTGGCTTCGAGAGAAGGGGGAACTAGACTTGGTGTGGCAGCGTGCTATCGATTTTCCGGAGCGAGCGTCCAAATAAAAAGAAAATATCTGGAGAGTCGCGTGGCATCATGCATACTGTTTTTTTTCATATGTAAACCAATTCTATAAGCATGATGCAAAACTGGTACTAGATAATTTCTTAACATTAGGTCAGATTATTGACTGACGCTAGTGTTATAGAAGTCTCCGAAATAGGTGTGCATATACATATAATAGCAGTGATGAATAAAAAAGCATGCAGCCCTGTAAGGATAGATATATATTTCGCATTTATTGCTCTCTGCCTACCCTGTAAAGGACTTTACATGATAATATAATAATAATTTGAAGAAAAACCCAATTGTGGTGGAAACCGCTTATTATATAGGTTTCTATATATCTGATTGCGTCATGTAACTTGTTAAATGTTTTTATTTTCCTTTTTTTAATATAACGGAATTAGTTGAGTGCATGAATTTTAAATTGCTTTAAATATTAATAAACTTGTTTTTTGGATTATGCTAATTGTAGATGGGTAAGACGTTTTTACAATGAAAAATGAATAACTCCTAAAGTTTAAACCAACAAGTGTAAAAATAAAATATGAGATGTATGCTTATAAACGGGAAAAAATAAACACCTACTAAGGTATTAATGTGGATTTTATTAATAACAAGTAAATGAAAACTATTAAAAACCGGTCGCAGATACTCCGGCTCGCTCGGTGGCTGTACTGTCAGTTAAGGTCTAAAGTTCACAAATGGTAGTTGCTCGTTTAAAATGTGTACTGCGTACGTTTTAAGGTCGCCGCAGATGAAGCTATACTTAATACATATATGTTTTGCTTTAAAATATACCACAACGAACTATCACAAAAGGTATCTATGCTGTATTAAATAACATTGCTGTCATTATCTCCGCAATATTATATCTTGCTATACTTTGATATGTAGTTTATATATTTGTTCACCTATTATATTGACATAAGAAAAAGGTACATATATATTTTAGGTAAATGGGTTGTTAGGCTAATGCTTCTATAGAAAATATAAAAAGTAACATTATGCCTGTAATCTCCGGAGGGGTAGGCAGAGGGGTGTATATATTCCCACGTTTCACCACGTAGGTTTACGTCCCACATTGGATTAGCTGGCGAGTCTATTGCCATGTACCGGGCACAGATCCAGACTAGAAAATATATTGTAAAACGTACCAAACATAACATCACGCCTGTAATCCCGAAGGGGTAGGCAGAGAGGTTTATTACACCCCCACGTTTCACCAGTTACGTTTAAGTCCCATGGAATAGGTGGTGAGCCTCTTGCCATACACCGGGCACTGAACCGGGAACAAGGAAGTCTAAATACTCATATATTGTAAATTATCATAATATTCCTTGCTATGATATACATATATTATATCTCCGTCTTAGAAGATCCTTAAATTTGATTTCCTCTTAGTATTGTTTTATCCTGTCCTTGTTTATTACACAATGGTACTGACGTAACGTTATTATTATCGTTCTTTCTGTCATGAATAGGACACTGAGTTGGTCTCTGTGACTGTTATTCTATGCGTCATTCATTTAATTGGCTCGTCGGTAAAAATGTAATATACAAATGCAATAAACTTCAATACGTTAACAGCAAATAAACTATAACACATTATAGAGCAATATAATCGATTGCTAGAATTGTTCTCTGAAACGCTGACCCTCATTTCGTCTAGTTATAACCTATCGACGAACACTTGAGACTATGACAGCATTACAATACCGGGCCTTTTTAATATCCGAACCTAAGCTGAAATCGATTTGGATTCTTTGAATGTTGCAATCTTCTTATAAATGTTCCTACCTAATGAAACGTGACGTGTAATTTAATTTTTCATTCATTCAATAATCAGTATTTTTTGTGTCAAAAGTACCGATAGTAAAGTAAAGATATATTTCGATTAAAGACAATATGTATTATCGTATATTTAATATATAAACGTTACAGCACGCCTGTAATCCCCGAGGGGGTAAGCAGAGGAGTGTAGTACAATTTCACGTTTCACTAGTTACGTTTACCGTGTCATACGTGTCTCCTGTACTCGGTTTGCCGCATCTAGTTTGCATCAAATATCATTTGCAAATGATACTGCCTCATGTCTGTCTTCCGCCATGTAGGTCACTTCATAATCATATTCAGTATATGTTTGTAAGGAAAAGAAAGAGGTCTCAGATCGAGCCTTTTAAAATCTTTTATTCTAGTTACTATATTATGACAGTGTATACGTATTTCTTATGTCGTTGATTGCCTCGTTGGTCAAGTGATTGCAAGCGTGATGTCGTGGGTTCGATCTTTGGATCGTGTATTATTGGGTTTTTCAAACTTGAAATTCCTAGTTGTGGCTAGGAGTCTCTATCCTTCCCCCGAATATGGCAATAGTATTAATGACAAATAAATATGTAATTGCTAGTAAAACGTAACGGTGAAACGTGAGAATGTACTGCACTCCATTGCCTGCCTCTACGGAGAATAAAGCTGTGATGATACGTTCATGACGTGAACTTTCAGCTTTAATAATTGCCGCCATGTTTAAACGTTGACTCCTCTTGACCCACATAGCTTAAGCTTAGCTTCAACAATAAGCCGTTCCGCGTTATCACAAGTCGCTTACGAATCGCTGCCTCTGTGAAATATTTTCATAGTACAATTTGCGAGCGGAAAATCCCATTTTAATTGTAAACTGATCTAAATAATATTTTAGCACGTTTTGAAAAATTTAAATCGTATAACAATAGCACCTTCATGATGATGAAGAATTATATTCCATATCAATTTATATTTCTAGGAGATATTTCCTTTATAGGTTACAGGTTGGTAAATGATACATTATATATTAAGCAATACTAAGTTGGGAAAAATACTGTTCGATGTCCGATCCAAGATCTCAATGTGCAAATGTGACTTGTACGAATAATGTACAACAAATACATACTCTTTTGGAAATGGAAATTTTCTATTCCTTAATCACAGAACATAAGCTGCACTATGTACTTATTAACTAATGAAATGGGACTCATTGGTGAACAACATTGTCGCAACAATTTTCGTGGATACGTCAAGGGAATAAAGTCCATTTTTCTTTGTGACCTTATGACGTAACATTGTACCGTGTATATGTATTGGTGTCTGAATGCGTATGTGTGTGTATATATGTATGTGAGCGTGTGTGTGTTATGTATGTGTGTGTATACGTGTAGGTACACGAGGGGCCAGCGAGCTCATGTCGCCAGCGCTTTTCCCCCACTATTCCGAAACAAAAGGCATCTGCAAAATTCCATCTTTTGTTCTTGAAATGTTTCTCATTCAGGTTGTATAACCAACGTTAGTTGCCTAAAGGTTTTCTCACAACGAAGTACACTTCATAAATGGGATATTTGGGACACCTATTCTGGCCGTTTAGTGTTGTTAATGCTTTGTCACAAAAATATTTTATTACCGTTCCTTACACACCAATCCGTTCTTATACATATTTAAGTTATGTATATTACTCGGTCGTTCGACACTCAAATGTGTATAAGTGGGTTCTCTTGTACGACACTTACCCAAGTTCTCCACTTGAACTAATGTTATCCTAAAATTATTGTAGGTTTTTGATGTTTTTATATAATCAAGCCATTGCTTGAATGATACCATTATTCATTTACATTAGATTACATTTATGTATAAACTAGAATCGTACAGAGACTAGAATACACTGGCCTTACTTCGGTTACCTATATTATAATCAATATGCACTACAGTTAAGTGGCGTCTTTTAAACAGGGTAGGCAGAAAGCACAGAGTGCCATATATTTCTATAATTACACCCCTGTCGTGCCTCCTTGATTTATCACTCTCTTCATATACGTACATCGGTTTTGGAACCTTCCGATTTCCGCACCAGTCAGTAACTGATCTATTTGTTCAAGATAGGTAAATCTCGCTTTCCCTCGGCACAGGTAAATCTCGGTCTCTCTCGGCACTTGCCATCTACAAACCTTCGCATTATAAACCTACTTGTTTTGTCATTCCTTCGTCTGTCATTTTGTCTACGTGTCTGAACCAATCAGTACAATTATTATACGTCATACATTGGCATGGCAATAAATATTTTGAGTGTGTAACACACAAGGTTTTGTAATTTATGTTACTGCGTCTCTTCTAAATTGTACTCCTCAAGGTTGTAATTATTCCAGAGAACGAGGGAGCGTCCCTAGGGGTTGATTTGTAGCGAGTTTAGTTAATTAATATGCCCGGTTGCTTCCACTAGGTATTTTAAATTAAAGTATTTGTCTGTGTAGTGTTTTAACCGCATTTCTAGATTAAGAAAGAAGCTGGGGATTCGATGATGTAAAAATAAATACCTTGATTAATTAACGTACAAATATAAAATTCTCTTATTCCATGTTGGGACGTATAATGGGGTGAAACGTGAACCTGTACCAAATTCCTTCACCTACCTCTTCGGGGATTAAAGGCGTGATGGTACATGTTACACTTATATTATAAAATTTTATAAACTCAAGTGTTCTGGTATTACAGAACATGGAACGCTGATTGTATAATCATTGGCCGTGTATTTATTTAAACTTAAATTGCTGCTACAATAATTGTTTCCCACACTACAACAAATTTTATTTTTTACCCAGTAAATTATTCATCAAACGTTTATTATTATTATTATTATTTAAGTGTTAGTAAAAAGTTATGAAAAAAGAAGGCGGGCTTACATTGAAATTTGATTGGTTGATAAAATCGATATCATTCTATCTAGCGTCGAATAGCGTACATGTAAATAATTGCACAATAATAAATATGTAGGTACATTCGTAACAATAAAATGTTGAATAAGCGAAGTTTACTTAATATTTAGCGAGGCAAAAAACATCTCAAGCACAGCACAATTGCTGCTCCGTAACGAATACAAACAACACAATACGGATAAGGTGCAAAGCGTTAAATGTTTTGTAAATGTTCTCATCGTTTTATTTATCGCACACTTGTAAGGAATATGTAAGTTATGACTTTACGAGTGAGCGTTAAACTCAACAAGTGGGTGATCACATTTGATTTATGTAAGAAGCAATTCTACACGTGTTTAACAAAAAAATAGCAGCGTTAAAAGGAATGCTGATAGTCAGAAAGGTCATTGTTTAAAGTTGCCCGGGAACTTGAGTGCGAAACGTAGTTAGTGGTAAGTGGCCTCTTAAGATATCACATTGCGGGGTCACTCGATAGTTAGCGTTAACGAATTAAGTGTCGCAGGAAATCCTTATGTAGTTTACGCTTTGTTATTAACAATGCTATTGTTGTAATACAAAGTTGGAATGTAAACACGGCCTGTATTTAGATTAAGTTAAAATTCCAGACCTCTTCGTTACCGGAATGGTTGCGACCGCTGATCAAGAGATCCTAGTTTCGATACCCCGCCGGGCAAAGTTTAATCGGATTTTTTTAACTTAATATGTATAACAATAACGTATAACAATTTGCTCAGCAGCTATTCCATGGTGGGACGTATAATGTAACTGGTGAAACGAGAGTGTACTACACTCCTCCGCTTTCAGCTTACAAGAAATACAGGCTTGACTTTACGTTAATTTAATCACAAATTACGAAGGGTCTGTACTAATATACTAGACAACACGTATACAATACATAAATGTATTATATAAATTACGTACTCACGCCTCTATATGATTATGTACTTAGAAACATACCAATCACTCCTTTTCAGCATATTATACTTATTATTTCTGGTAGGAGTCGACTCCAAAAATTCTATCTCAGCATTTAAAGTAACCATTTCATTAATGGACCATTCTATGAAGCTATATTGTTCATTATTAAGGCTTTGTATTTCAACAGCCATTAAAAAGTACGGCGAAATTATTTTCGGCCGGATCTACATATTGTTTCAACAATAATAATTGTTTCGTGGAAAGAACAGTCATAGATGTGGGTCTTCCCCGGACGAATGTTCTAGCCTGTAAATAGGGACTTCCCTGTATTTGTTATAAACAGCACCTTTGTCATTTATTGTTATTCTGAATTGCACGTATCAACAACTTTTAGGTAAACATCCAATGCACCCGGTATCTTTTTGAATATTATTTTTACTATTTCCTTTGAGTTTTCACAGGCAAAGGTTATTAAGAATCTTTATTTTTGGTTGTGGGAAAAGTTTGCCAACGATAGTGTTGACCTTATCATCACTATTATTCGACGAGAGAATAAACAATGACTCGACATATCCAAATAAAAAAGAGTTCAATAAAACAATTAAAAAAACTAAGTACGTTGATGCATAAGTCATGGAGAATTGTTCTATTCGACAAAAAAATTGTTGCGTAATTCGTATAATTTGTACAAATTGATGTCGGCAGTTTTCGGACGAAGTTGATGTGACCCACTTTTTCGGATATTATGACAATTCAACATAAGGTTTGCATATTTGTGCGGTAGCAATAAAATTATTTATTACTTTTAGTTGTTTTATAAAATTTGGCAAATGGGCACGAGAAACTGAGCGATTGGATCGTTTACTTTTTAAAGCGCATTGTGATACTGGCTGATGGGAATCAAAAGTTTTCGAAATCGTTGGGCGTTTGGGAAGATAGTGATGAATGTAGAAGGATATCAGGTCGCTAAGGAAAGATGTATTCCTATAATACATAAGGATAGACAACAGACATAAATATTGTTATAATAACATTTGACTGCCTCGTTGGTCAAGTGGTGGCAAGCGCGACTGCCGATCGAGAGGTCCTGGGTTTTAATCCCGGGTTTAATCCAGATCCGTCTAATTTAGAATTTTAATACTTAATGTTTTAATCAGGGTTTAATTCAGATTTTTCTAATTCAGAATTTCTAGTAGTGACGCGGAGTCTGGAATTGTGTTCGGTCTATGGCTATAGGCTCACCACCTATTCCATGGGACTTAACGTAAATAGTGAAACGTGGGAGTGTACTACACTCCTCTGCTTACCCCTTCGGAGATTACAGGCGTGATGTTACGTTAGTTAATGGATAGATTACATGTTGACATGATGTCTAAAGAATAACACTGTCACTTATTTCATATATTACATAATTATGTACTTTTGACGTAGGTACATACGTATGTGTATGATACACGCTCAAAGACAACCTGTACGTGACTTGCCTTCAACGATCGTTGATCAATGTGACGTCATATTGTTGCGTTGGTATTTAGAATTTAAACGATATGGTCTTTAAATTTTCGAATTTGTTATTGTTGTTTTTTAAACGTTAGATAATGATTACCCAAATGATACCTTGAGATGGTACGCGGCGTGATATCAATCGGTCTTAATAATGTCACGTTATCAGAACTTTTATTGGTGAAACGATTTGTTTTGGATTTATGTACACACAAAAATTATAAGGAAAAATGTTAAAAATAAATGTATAAACACTGCATACTTCTTGACAATGATATTTATAGAATTATTAGAAAAGAATAATATTGAGAACAGATAAAATAAAATCTAGCTATATTCGTCTTGAAATTTGCAAAATATGCACAATATGCAATTTGCAAAATATGCAATATTCAAATCAAAGTTGGAGAGTAACTTGTAGAAATCGGTTTTTCAAATCGTAGTTCAGTTTTTACCCGCATGTAAACCGTACATGTCGCGTGCTTTCACTTGAACTCGTCAATACACTTCGTGTCTACCATGTATGGATCTACCGTGGATGTATCATTGGATTCGTCATTCATGTATTGTTGTATTGCTTTCGTAATAGTCCAAACGGATACAAATAAACGAGGACATCAGGGCCTTGAACTGCACTGATAAGATTAGTGATAAGTAACTTCATTTATAAATCCGTGCCTTTCGAATTGTTACCAAAAGAATTACTGATAATGGTACAAATCTAGTCAGTCGAATTGTTACCAAATATACTAGAAAATAATCGATAGACTTTCTTAGAAATTCCCGAAGCCTGTATAGGTACATACGTAGCATGAAAAACGTTATACGAGTATAAGTGTCAGAAATGGTGAAAAGACGTAAAGACCCGTAAGCCGACGATTTTAGGTTCACTTCCCTTCGCGTACTAAAGTTTGAATTTACTGGAAAGTTCTGGAAATTTCTGGTGTATCTATTGTGTTGGTTAGTTACCGTGTTGTCAAGCTGAGTATAAATAAGATATTAGGCTGCAAAACTATTCACGCTAAATAATTTATTCAAACAGAGACATAGGTTAGCAACAAACGGGGAAATTGTGAAGGTTGCTGACAACATTCGAAATTTGTAAAAAAACCACGATACTTCAGTTGCAGAGTAGGAATAAGTTAATATATCCAAAAGCGTTGTGAGTCCAGTTAAGGGATGTAAGTGCTTTTATCAACATGCTGTATTTTGCATAATAAAGTTAATGTATCAATAACATTTTATTTGGAACCTCCTGCATTTTGACCCTAAAAATTGTATTTTATAAGCAAGTTCTTCATAATTAATTACATTTTTTAAAGAAATTCCTTAAAATCAATTACCATTTATAAGGAAGTTCCTTATAGTTCGTTTGTTATAGCATATTTATTAAGGAAGTACCTTTCGTGGCATCTAACACAGGAATAAACGCCTAATATACCAGGAACAAGCGTATTATTATAGCATTGAACACCACAGCTCTGTCATAGGTTGTTTGGAAGGAGGTCTCATCGCTCGTTCGGTTCAGCTACGTGAAAAGTTTCTAAAATGTAGGGACTTCTCTTATTATATCGGTATCAGTTTGAGTTCAATACCATTTATAATTTTCAAAGAGTCATATAACAACAACACATTAACCTATTCCCTTTACTTGAGAACATTAACCTTACAACACGTTTTACATTTTATTTGGGATATCGATAATATCAAGACTTTAAACATTTTCTTATTACAATTTACTACACGCTACAAAAAGATAATTAGACAAATCAATAATAATAATTTTGATTTAAGTGCGTTATCTAATGTGTAACATTGCGCCTGCATATCTTCGAAAGGGTACGTATTTGAGCCCAGTACTCCCACTATTCACCAGTTATGGTTTACGTCTCATGAGATAAGTAATACATATTATGTATGAGTATGTACTTAATATGTATTGTGCATTATTGCATGTACTTATTATATATAATAAAATAATAATCGACCCATAGTCATTTCACTGTTGGAATATAGGTCTCCTCTCATATTGAGAAGGTTAAGGCCATAGTCTGCCACGCTGGCCAAGTGCGGGTTGGCAGACTTCACACAC
>DWME01001783.1:0-23252 GCA_018244795.1 Parelbella ahira ahira
CAAAAATTTCCAAAAAAAATAGTTGTCTCAGAGTAAGTATATTTTTCTACATAATTTAGTCAGATTGATATTGTACTCATAGATGACTTATTTGCGCTTAGAAGACTTGATAATAACGGGCAGTTTTAAGGATAGCCTGGAAGAGCAACCGTTTTACAAATTTTGTCTTATTGTTAGTAATATTTTTATTATAAGGAATTTAATGTCATATAACTGAATAATAACTGAAAATATCATATGAATATTATAATAGTTATTGTATGGCATAATACATTTTATAATAACAAATGTATGATAGATATACCGTTTTTCTCTTGCACCTATCTTAACACTTCCTTATAATTTTGCATAATATCTCTAAAGATTGACGGCTGGAGAATTGCACAAGGCATTAAGTACACCGTTTTGCCCTCTTTGATGTATAATAAAATTATATACATATATTGATAGAAGTCATTTGAACCCATAAGTATTTTTGTGTTATACAATAATAATACTTGTCATGTATGTTTTGCGTCTATATATTTTATCGATGTGGTACTGTTATTTAAATGAAAGATTTCCTTTTTTCGTGTTACTTTTAATTAGAAGTCTGTGAAACCGGTATGCATATGTAAAGAAACTAATGGCAATCATTTTTGGCACTCAGTGCTTTCTGCTCATGATGTAAAGGGTCTTAGCGTGACGACGTCGACAACAAAATTATATTTGTATACATAATTTATACACATTTTATACCTAAATCAATTAAGATAAATCATGATTTTAATAACAGTTACACGTGTGGAACACTTTGTGTTACTTCAATATTGAATGAAAATAATAGCACAAGTACGAAGTTGTTTCACTAATTATTATCGTATTCCAATGTATATATGTATAGTCTGTTTACAAGTTTGACCTGAATATAAAACCGAAGATAATTACGAAAGGGATTACTCTAACGGAGTATACAGAGAGCTCCGGGGGCTCCGAAAGCTCCGAGAGCCAAATCTCCATCCATACAAACTTGATATGCTTCTTCAGCATTCATCACTCTCTTCATATATGAATGCGCGTTTTAGTTTTTTTAGTTAGAATTACAAATAATATTATTAAGATATATAATTAAAAGTACATAAAAGATAATATATTATCAGCTATGTAAACGTCGTTATATTTTTTAAATATTAAAAAATAACGGTATATTTTTTAAATCAAATAAAAATTTATTTTAGAAGTGGTAGGATTAGTGGTGATAGATATAACCTAACTTACATACATCAAATCTTGTGAAGAAAAGGTTCATTTGCCGCCACAAAATCATTGAACGAATGAAGCGAATGTAGTCATCAATGGTGTACCTAAGTAGTACCTATATATGTTTGTATTATATTTATATTACTTTATGTGTAATACCATTTCACAAATTCATAAATACGAGTATCATACTTATGTTGTAATAGGATCATGGCTCTCTACATGATGAATTAAACGTCCTTAGATAGCAAATATTAATAATAATGGCGAAGCGAAATAGGAATGTAATTAAGACTCCCCAGTACACTCATGGGTATCAGACATACTCTGAACTATGCATGGCTATCTCCTACGTTATTATAATATAAATTGCTTATATATACAAATCTATAATCCACATAGCCTTCGTTTATTTCTCAAATGACGCTTCAATGATCGAGGTTAGTTTATAAAAAGAGTTACAAAAAAGAAACAGTCTATCTCGGAAGAAATAATTAGTCTTATTAAGTGACTAGTTTTAACATTACTCAACAAACGAATTAGTATGTGTGAGTAACGTTATTAAAACTTGCCTCTGAAACAGTGTACTTAGATTTTCGAAAGTTAAAATGCGAGTAGGTACTCCACTTAGTAGTGAATCAAATTGAGTTAAAGGCGCAGTGCAACTAAATAATCACAGAGCGCTCTAACTCTTTGCTTACGAGATATAAGTAGTCGGATTTATGAAAATCTATCCATTTCTGAAGTCTAAGCTATCGATTTACGAAAATGAACATGCCCAATAGTGTGAGACATAGCACTTCTATGCCAGTAAAACGCAGAGTTAAGTATATTTTTTCCTCAATCGACAAGATTTACATAATAACCTATTTTATTAATATTTGACAGCTAATTTAAACCGCTTTTTCAACGTACCAACCCTCTGAATCCCCCAGAAGTCCTCGATCCGTGCACGATTGAAACATGTAACGTCATCTGAAGATATTGATAGATAAGTAAATGAAAAGCTACCATAAAGTCAATTCGATATCCCAAACGTAAATCTAAACTAGCTACGTTCTTCATTTGAATTACTTCCTGGAAAACTAACTAGTCGTGTTCTTGATATCAGTTCGTGGCAAGTTTCTAGGTTTAGCTAATTTATATTCTATCTGACTCGCTAGTTGACATCCTTCGAAAGACACAGCTTTCATGACACCACAATGTTCAGTGCGAGTTTATTTGCCATCTAGCCTAAATACACACTAAAATATTTATAACCTCTAAACATCATCTCTGAACTAAATATATTATATCTGCGTTATCCTAAACACGTCAAAATCAACTATACACGTGTAACAAAATACAGAAATAACAAAAACTATTTATCTATTGATCTACGTAGATTAACGAACTCATCGAAATAGGATGTTGGTTTACGTCATAAGCCCGTCTTAATAATTAATGTCTGCGATTATCAGATAATACTGGCAGTAATTCATAAATGATTAGTATCCAATGTTGATTCATGGTTCGTTGGACACCGGACCAAGAGAACATTATTGTTGTTCGTAAAGGAAAAACTTAGAATATTGCATCACATAAGATCTGTAAAGATTGAGATATTTGTTAGTTAATACTCTCTACCTACCCCGTCAGAAATCTGCCGTGAGAATATAATAATAACAAAAAGAAGAACTTAAAAAAACCCAATTGTTACCTGTTATATATAAGAACAATATTGTGCATATATTAAAACTTTCTGAGAAAAATGACTAACGATAAATATGAACGAGCAACATGACTAATGTCACGTTTAAAATGAAAGAGATGTTATCACTTAAGTATTTCATGGATTTAGTTGCGAGCTATACTGCTAGCATTTCTCTGTGACACCTGCCTGAAATAGTAAGTATTACAACTTGTGTGCCAAGCACAGGTGCACGGAGCTGAGTGCAAAGTTTTATACCAGTTAGCGGTTAGATAAAAGCAAAGGAAATACGTAAATCTCACATACGACTTTCATGTTTCATTTTTATGAAATACTTGATATTGATAGATTGTCATTTTTATAAAAGAAAATATGTTTTAAATTCCGTATGGTCCGGTTAGTCGAAATTGTTTTTATTCTCCTAATAATATTCTTCTAATAAATATGTAAAAATGGATTTGTAAATTGTTACTAACAATTTCCAACTCATCATCATCATCATCATCATCAGCCTATATCAGTCCACTGCTGGACATAGGCCTCCCCCAATGAGCGCCATCTTTGCAGTTTGCAACTCTCGTTAAATCTCTACTGTTAAAATTATTTATATGTATATACTTTAAATTATAACTAAATAAATGAAATATTTATCGCAGCTTTCTTGTGAAATAATAATATCTTACTACGTGATCAATGTCCCAGTCAACGTCCAATTTCTTTCCTCTTCTTTTTACTATCCTAATTTTAATAATAATCAAATCTTTCAATCGAACAATTAATACTGAACGTTATAATCTATTCTCTTTTTAAATTTTTAAACTCCTTACTAATTTGAAATATGCGGCATCATTTAGACCGCCATAGTTATTTAGAGGGGATTTACGCTTGAAACAATACCGGATGATGCTTTGACATGCTGTGTTGCCTAAACTAACGTTCAACAGCTGACATTGATGGAGCTAAATTTACGCTGCTCGGATTTGAGTTCGCTGCAGTATAAAAAATAAAAGAACGCATCGCTTAGCATTGTTCGGTACTAAAATAATGTATTATAAATAAATAAATGGCAACACCCGTTGTGAATGTCTGTGGTAAAAGTGTATATACCTACTTATAGTCAAATAGATTACGAACTATCAGTCTGAGCACGGTGTAGCATGATTTATTCTAAAGGGACCTTAGCACTTGTGTATAAATACTTCTTGGTTCATTCTTCTGAGGATTGTCTGAGTATTTTGGTAATCTGTAGCCGAGGTATTCTTGTCCTGGTATTGTGTAGGTATTTAGGTAGTCTTTAGCAGATATGTTCGTTGGTTGCAGTGAAAGTAAGCGTGGCGGCGACCGGCTGGCGACGCCGCGGATGTCGCTGCTGGGCAAGCCGCTCAGCTACCGCGCAACGCGACGCGACGCGCGCTACCGACGCCTGCAGTCCAAGTTCTATAACTTCCTTGAGCGACCGCGGGGAGTGAAGGCCGTCCTCTATCATATGATTGTGTAAGTATTTTAATAACTTTAGTCTGAAAGTACGAGTACGATTATTAAGTAAGTATAGTAATAATATAATTGCTGAATCTACGGTACTAAGGTACTGAACAAACTACTGAATCTAAGGTACTATTATATCATCACGCCAATTCCCGAGGGTAGGTACAGAATGCCGAGTGCAAAGTACCTCTATCCTTACAGACCTGACGTACTTCTACGTTCATCGCTCTATTCATACACGCACGTCGGTTTTAACGACTTCAGACAAAATTTCGATTCTAATTTAGTCGTACATTACTTTTAACAACTTATGAACAATACGTACTTGCTATAAATAAAACATATAGGTACGTCGTCTTCTGTCACAACGGGTTTACACGAATATTAAATGACCGAATGTGTATGGTATATACATTATACATATATAAATCATTGTCCAAATATTCTACAACGCTGGTTTGTGAAAATCACTATAATTATAAATATTTTCTTAGTCATTACTGGTTAATGCGTTGTTGCACGCTCGGCTTGGCCGTGTGACGTCATTGCGTCACACTCACGTAAAACTTCGTTAATAAGGCAATTGTAAATGTTTTTGTAGTTTACAAAGTGGATGTGTTCGTTGTCAGAATAAATTCTGCCTACAAATTCAACAACGGGTTTCTGGTGCTTAGTATTATAACTGTACGACAATGTGCACGTGACTGAGCCTCCGCATTATGGTTTTGTATAGGAATAATATACCCACTTCAGGGTTCTTTAATGTGGGTAGTCGCACAATATTCTTAGTAACGGCCTAAATTGCAACTCTACGGCCTAGATGGCAGCACTACGGTGGTATGTACATATGTACTACTGAATATATTGTTTTAGAGTACTATCAAAAAAATATCAAATAGAGATAGGTGTAACAGATGAGTAACGATACAAAAATTAAAGAGGGTCAAATTATTGTGTATAAAAAGAGAGAGAAGCACGTTACATCTGTAAGGATAGAGATACATATTCGGTATTCGATGCTCTCTGCCTACCCTGTATAGACCTGGCGTGAACACATAATAATAATAATAAACATTGCTCCTATCATTAAAAAGAAAGTGCAATTATTAAGTTTGCATAATAAAACGTATCAAAGAATTCTTTATAATGTTTTTAGAAAAATGTTGATTTTAAACATTCTATAAGTAGTATTTATGATCGTATTTTTCGTTTTTAAGCCATCAATTTTTGTGCATCCTTAAACTATATTCTGTCACAGCACTGAATGCTACAATGTAGACAGATTTTGTATTGTCCCATATATTTATATAATTGTGTCTATTTGTAGGAAAATCTCTACCTATAAATTATTACGCTACTCAAGGTAACCAAAGCGTTAAATACCGTAGAATACAATAGAGTATATATCCTGTTATAAATACATTTGTTTTATTCATTCTTTGTTCATACTGTATATTGTAGAAGACCCTCCATTGATTACAATACCGTGCTGCCATCCATCATCTTTCATTCTTTATATCTATCAAAGCTCGTCGGTTTATCTCACCACCCACGTTCCATCTGACTGTTTTCGATATTGCCTCTTTGTTATTATTATTTGTAAATAATAGATGGAGATTTTTCATATGTTGCTTTACGCACAGTAAACATTTTGAAAATGCGAAAAGGCTTTCTTTAACGCTAAAAGGTTTGAGCGTGTTTTCAAAACTGAATTTGTTTCTCGTCCTACTTTGTATAGATCTAATTTTAGTTGTAAATTGTCGAATGATTTTTTTAGCAAACGTTTTTATTCGGATCAAATGTATTGCTAAGCCACCCCTCATCATCATCATCAACAACCCGGCTATCGGTCCACTATTGGACACGGGCTACGTCTGCTCTACTAAGTGTTAAACATCTAAATTATAACCTTCCATGACCGGCAGATCGCGGTATAGCGCCATCTCCTTAGGCACAACGAAATAAATAGTATAGCCGCCGAGAGGCACGGCAAGGACAATAGGCAGTGCGAAAAGCTGTACTTGCGATCCCGCATGCCCAGCGTGGGGGTTATGGGCAAAACCTTCTTTTGGAGGCCGGCTGATGGTGTTGATGATGATGATGTTAGTAATTATGGTGATGAAGGTAGTGATAACGATAAAAATATAAAAAATATGAAAAGTTTTCTCTAAAACAATTGATATATCCAGGTTCCTGATGGTGTTCATGTGTCTATCGCTCTCCGTGTTTTCGACAATTGAAGAGTACGAAGCTAAAGCTGGTATCGTGCTTTTCTATATGGAGACTGTGGTCGTCGTCTGGTTCGCCATCGAATTCTTTTTAAGGTAAAGAAAAATTTATTTTAACACGCTTCTTAAAACGAACTATTTAATAAAAGAGTCAATAGACACTTCCTAGTAAAACGTGCCTTTAATATCTTAGCTGATTCTCGTTTACCATCTGGCGACATTATAGCATGATACGAGGCAATTTCTATTAAAAAAGACAAAAAAATTTAACTAGGTATTTTATTCAAAATTGAAACTATTTTCAATTCTATTTGCGAAAAACCAAATGACACAAAGAATTGGATTAAAAAACTGTTCTCAAACATGTTTGTGTATAAGCGTATTTATTTATCTTGTGATTTGAAGTAAAGAAAAATAAGAACGACTTAATTGAGACCGCAATTACAAAAAGGTAAATATATTTTAATCAGGTCGATTATTCATCGCAAACGAGGGAAGAGAAATACATAAACATTTAGTGTAGCGGTTGTGACGATTTCACGATGCGACGTTTGTGTCTGATAGAGTTTTTAAAATAATGTCAAGTGTTTAACCTCCGTCGCGCTGCGCCCGTGGAGTGGACGGAATATTCAAAACTGTGGAGCGGCACGCGAACGTTGTAAAAATAATTTTTGATGCCCTATGTGCTCGCTTGTCGCAGTTTACTTAATTATGTTTATCTATATACGTGCTTGATGCTTAAATTTAGTAACGTTCGGTTATCCTGATCGAATAAAATTTTACACATTAAAACGTATTGTTAGAGATACGAATGGAATTGATTTTATAAAGAGCATATACTTAGTCGTAGATATTGTTTTAAAAATCGAATATAATATTTTTAAAATTGAAGCTTCGTGTTCTAGCGGGACACGTGATATGCTAATGAGTAGGTAGCTATATTTGAACATATGAATATATTATTCAATGCGAATGAATTATTCAACGTTACGAAAATTAGTTCTAGCTACCAATGGAACTGGTGCAAACGTTTAGCGTGCCACAGCAGATCTGTTTTGTTACAGAGGCACATATATTTTACGCTATTTACTATTCAGAATTATTATCATAATCAACGTTAGCAAAGTAAAATGAACTAAAAATTGGAAACTTTTACGCCTACATGAACTCCATTTTTTCAAGTGCTTAACCAAACATATTTTTTTTGGAAAACACATACACAACACCTTCATAATTTGAATCAAATAGGAATAAATTATAATTACAATAGCGCAATCTACTCCTTCGGCAAATATATAGTATAGCTTCACATCTAAATGAGATGGAATCAAATTTGGCAGCGACACACACCGAGTTTGATAGTTACCCAATCGTTCTGAAATCTCGCCATGTTTAACATTATTGATCATATAAATTATCTATATTAAAGTAGACATAGAATGTTTAATGTGATAGTATATAGACGATGATATTATTAAACTTTTATTTTAAAGATATGAATTTAATGATCATCATGAATTATTTAAGTAGGTAGGTACTTACCACACGGTCACCCCACCAGCCAGGGTCGAATGGGAGAATATGTCATCAGGCACTAAGAATGCCGTGATATTCTTTAGTTTATGGTATTAAATAAAAGGAAATGAATAAATATTGCAGAATCTGAAATTCTTACTCGTACTAATTATCTGACGTTTCACTTACTAGTAATGACAGCTTGGTATAAATAATGTAACATCAATATTTATTTCAACATCTTCATTATCAAACCTTCAAATGCGACCACGGTTGGAAATTGGTCACTTTTCAGAATGAGAAGGGTTAAGGCCATAATGGAACCTCATATTCTTTACCAATATGACTCCATTACTGACTCTAAATAAATCATCTTAAACTTTTTTTCGCAAAATATATTATTTTGTAAATATATTTTACACTCTACAGATTTCTTTTCCAACAAGAGCTTTTATATTAAAAAGTGCTACAAAAAGCTAGTCTACCGCAATCTGACATAACTGCCACTATTTTTACACCCCACTATTGGCTACAAATAACTTCGGTAGGCCTGGGACATACTCCACCATGCTGCTTCCAACGAATAAACGGCGATGGGCCATAATTGCCAACGTATTTTTCTGTTCTATTAAGACTTCTTATACGGCCTCCGACAACGTTTAACGACTATTATCTGTCAGTAACAACCGAGTCCGTTTGCTTAATATGCCAACCAAAGGATAGTAGGCTTTAGAAACTTCCTGCTAACAGTCAGCCATCCAGGTGCTTACCGCTCCCAACGTTGGTTAACTTCATACGCCTGCAGTTGTTTTCTGCAATCATATCAATAATGATAAAGTATCATGATATAATGAAAAAATTCGAAATCGGCGTGCGTTAATGAAGAAAGTGATGAAGTGTCAGGTTTGTAAAGATATTTGGTATTCGACGCTCCCTGACTATTCCGTAAGGGAATTGATGTAGCAATATAATACCCAATCAATATTAGTATCTAATATTGTTATTATTAAAACTTTTTTGATATTCCTATTGTTATCTGATGTTTAATGATAAGAACGGTTAATGAGGAAACACAATGAACATAATAAAAAATACTCATACCCATAAATAAATATAACTTTTTATCAGTTCATTCACAATAACAACAACTAATCATAAAATAATGGATCGAAATCCGTTGGACTGTTACCAATAATTGGACATAAAATACGTTGTTGCTGGCAACTCCCGAACTGCTCGTATCGAAAAAGCTTAGGATTGTCGTACACAATAGACTATTTTTTGTTGTTTTATTTAATTAATTTCAACTACATAGTAGATCCATGGTTATAATATGAACCATAAAATCATATTTAATTATTGACTTCGTATATAACTTGGTAGCCGTAGTAAAAACAGTCTAAATTAAATTCAAGAATATTTTATTAAGACCGAGAATATCTTTATTATTGTTAACTGATGAACTTCGTCTGTGGTCCAGAAAAAGTATTAAATACGGCGTAATGAAAAGTAGTTTTATTGTTAAAATGATAATTATAACCCCGTTATTCTAACATGTCACCAACCATTTCATTCTTCTACTGCGGACCATCCATAGGCAGACTTCACAAGCCGTAAAGAACATGGACAAATGTACACGTACAGACCTTAAAAAAAACTATACATCTTAAATTATTTTAATTGCAAACACGTCAAAGTATCAAAACATTTTTATCGAACGCAAATTTTCATTTAATCACACATGAAAAAATTACTAACTGCACTGTGCTTTGAAAGCACGTGCGTAAAAAAGTTTATTAGTACATCAAAGCGCAAATTACAAGTAGTTGATGATACCCACGCTGACTGCCCGTACACACAGTCCTAAAAATCAGTTCACAACTCTAACATCGTTGTGAGTTGTGTTCATTTAACATTCGTCTTTTTTAAATATACATATTTGACGTGTACCTATACTCTTGCAAGTGCTGACTTCATCGTTCTAGTAAGTGTTTTTAACTTATTTACATCTGCATAATTTATAACCGGTTTGAAAACGGTCAATACGCTTAAGTTCATTTTGTGGAATTATTGTATTTCTTTAGAGTGGTTTTTCTTAGTATTATGTACTATATAGTTTCGACAGCATTGTTTAGAAGCATATATCTCGTCAATAGTAGCGCACGAAGTTGCAAATCCGAGTCTAGATTCGATTACGTAGAAATCTACATAACAGATGACATGGTGATTCCAAAAGCAGGTCACGCAGGTCACATAGCACGTCCAAAACGAGTAAAAACCTATTTCAGAGTTCTCACAACACAACGTATATTATTTAAAGGAATTTAAAACTTTATATACATTTTTTCGGCTGCAATATTCTGAGCTTTTGTCAAACTTTTTCACCACTTCATTCAAAGTTAGCGAAGTGGGGACGGGGATAATATTGAAAGCTTTGAAGGCGAGTATCTATTCAATTATGGATTGTAATAAAAATGTTACTATCGTTTTTTAAAATTTGTTCACTGATACCTGTGTCATAAATGCTTATTGCACTGTACATTTGTTATTCATCCCGTAGTTACATGTAACGGGCTCAATCGCAAATTTGTTTGATTAAACTAGTTTTGGTCATTACACCTTTGTAAAGCGCTTAGTAGAAAATACCTAATCATCAAATTTCTTCGATATAAATCCTATAGTATTGAAATAAAATGGCAATAATACACAGATAAATGATAAGTAGATGTACAGTAATTATAAGTGTTCCGGTTTTGCTAATTGACTATGGAACTCTAAAAATAATCAACCAAATGATATAATTCCTATAGCCGTTACTTAGCCCTCTCAGGGCATACGTTATTATAATTTCTCCAGTTTATCTAAATTTTTAATGCGTTTTATTGTACTGCCCTGATTTCTTATACGACAAACTTTTTAGGACAACAGTAAACAAAACAACAAATAATTATGTATATCCAACGTGATTTATAGTGTTGAGATCATAAAAGAATCCGCCAGGACGGATTTGTACAGTTGTTTCCCGCGTTTTCCAGTTTCCCGGGCAACTACTTTGGTTTTTATTACCCACATACAACATAAGTTATAGTCTTGACTTCACACAAAAATCCCGATAGACAAAACCAGTGTTACCAGCGTTGTCCAATTTCCCCGTCAATTATTCCAATTTTTTTCGGTGCTAAAACAAGATTCGAGGTATTACTAACTTTAATATAATAAGCCAAATCGTTTAGCCCATCTCAACTGACCTGTACACTAAGGAAGAGCCTCTAACTATTTTACATAAGTACATTAAGCGAACACCATGAAAAGACATTTTGATCCCATTTGAAACGTATATTCATAAGTATATATTTATTCATTTTTCAAATTTACACATTATATATACCTTAGTTATTATGTTATTATTTTAACTTTAGCACAGAACAGTAAAGTTGAGTAAGTGATTTTTTGCTTCAATTAATTAAAGTACGTGTTAAATGGAGGAAAATATCAAATTATGTGTATCCAATTCCTTAGTTATCATCATATCAGCCTTTATTGTTTCAATTGGACATAAAATTGACATCGGCGACTGGCATAGAAATATTCAGCGCTAAAGAGAGTTTTTTCAATCGATTGAACATTTTCTTTAGTCACTGCAATCGATAACCGATCTGACTGCATTTATTCCTCCTAGTTTTTTCAATCTCTTTTGAATCTAGCCAACTCTTAGAAATTGTTGCTCGCTCAGAAGTTGACTCATCAAAATATCGAAACATTATTTGGAATAAATCTTTCTTTACGATTATAAGCGTAGTAAATATGATCGGGTTTATCTTTATAATTGAATATCACTCTCTATAATGGTAGTGAAAAATATTATAAGGAAAACGACGTGTCCAGGGATCAAAGAAATGTTCTCTAAGGCGCTTAAAGTTCTCCATCTAACTTTATCTTACGTTAATCTGTGTCACTTAGAGAAGCAACCCATGTCCAACAGTAAAGTGATAAAGAGTTGCTGAGTTTATAAATCAATCATTTATATAACATATAACAGTTGGTATAACAGTTAAGTGACTGCTATCTAAATTTATATGTACCTACCTTTGTACCATATATTTGTATGTCGTATAATGTCAGTGATAAAAAAGATTCAGCATTTTAAAAAATCCAACCGTTCAAGGCGTTAAATGGGTTTTAAAATTTGCATACAGTAGAAATAATTACATGCAAATTTAAGCTTTCGTATAGAAATAAAACTGAGCCTTTGTCAGCGTTTTTAAAAACGCACCACTTAGACACTTTTTAAACATGTAATGATAATTTTTACGACAGCAAATGTTACTAGGCAAAATCTAAAACTCTAAATACCCATTTAGAGTTTTAGACACACGCTTGCTAATAAAGATGTGACGTACATAGATACACCTCACAGGTATCAAACAGTCACGTTCGAATTATACAGTGTTTACAATCCGAATTTTTTGTGTGTGTTTGAGAAATACCATTCCTTAAAATCAGTATAACATTATAACACAAATAAAGAATTATATGAAAATCATTGTTTGAGTAAGCAAAAATATAAATATGGTGACATAAGCGTAAAAGGAATAAAGACCGTCAATTTTCGTTTCCCAAGGCGAAATTACACACATTGACATGACATTCAGTAGTAAATTATTGCGAAGTATGAAAAGACTTGTATTTTGGATAATGGTTTCATTTAGCTCTTTAATCTGGCAACACTCTTTGAGCTGGATTTCAACAATGTAATAAATGTGCACTAGCACAAATGGGTCCCTCAAGAATATCATGACTTCTTCCTTCTTCTACACCATATTGCAGAGAGATTAAATGTATAGTGAATATAAACGTAACCTCACGCCTATAATCCCCGAAGAGGTAGGCAAAAGAGTGTAGTACACTCCCACGGTACACCAGTTACGTAATATGGAATATGTAGCTGGTGAGCCTATGATTAATATTTAAGGTAATATTTAAAATTGTCATTTAAGATTTAAAACGAATGAAGAGGTACAGTCTAGAAAGGCCTGGACCATCGTAGGCTTGTACCTGGGTTATTATAACGTGAGATTGTACCGATACACAAATATATGCTCTAAAAAAAGGTAAACCCACGCTCAAAAAGTGTCGCAAAGGCTTCGGTAACGGCTGCTATGTCACGAGAACGAATCCACTCAAACATATTCTCATATTAATGTTTGCAACAGCTGTCCAGCCAATATTTGCTTTTCTTGACAAATTGTTTGCTTCACGCGAGCAATGCGTATACAATCAGGGAA
Source organism: Parelbella ahira ahira (assembly GCA_018244795.1). Lineage (NCBI taxonomy): Eukaryota > Metazoa > Arthropoda > Insecta > Lepidoptera > Hesperiidae > Parelbella > Parelbella ahira. The sequence goes on from DWME01001783.1 coordinate 13,443, forward strand.
ATTTTACATTACGTAACATTACGCCTATAGTTCTATATATACGGTTTGTATTTGGGGTATAGGCTTATTAAAATTATCAGAGTTCCAAAAATTAAAAAAAATACAAATCGACGTCCCTAAAATTCGGTTACAAGAAAAAAATTGTCTAGGTACTTTGCAATATTACAATGTGTAATGCTGTATAAAATATTGTCAAATATAACCTTCTATGTTTCCAAAAAGCTTTGTGTGAAGTTTTGCCAACACTAACAAGTGGTATTAGCAATAAAATAAGCCAACCCTGGCCCCCTGACCACGACGCGTAGAAGAACGTTCTAACATAATCGACTTGATGAAGAATACTCAGTTCATTTGCAAGTTATTCTAGATATCCGTGAGCGGCTGAAACCCTTATTAATTTACGACGGGTTAATTTTGTTAAAATTATTTCAACCATTTCTCATTAATTCATTATGAACCAGTTCAGTTATTTCACAAAAGCACAAAAAGCACAAAAAGCACAAAAAAGCTTTCAAATTTAAATGCTTGCCAATTCGATTCAATTTAAAATATATTTAGATGGTCACGAGGGATAGTAACGATAGATTTTAATGTTAAAAATATTTATATTGATAAAAATTTATTCATACAATTATGTATGACTACAATACTCATTATTGAAGAGGCATTCCAGTTCTATGATGATAGAAATATTTGGCACTTTATGCTATTTATCTACCCAGTGAGGGACCTAGCGTGACGGCATAATAAGTCCAATATAAAAATAAAAATATTGAACACTTCCACCTGGCGCAGAAACATTTGCGGCTTTTAGTAGCGATTCAGAAGCAAAGTGGCTCGTTTAACTAATGGTCACTAGGGCCGTGTAACCTCGACGAATTAACATAAAATCGTTAAGGAAATTACTAATTAGCGTCGTTACGCTAACCGTGATTTATGGTTCAAGTTTTCCGTGATTTCACTTTGAATCAATAACATACGTACGTTACATTGATTATACGAACACGTACGTTATTGATTTAAAGTGAAACTTAGCGAATGAACTTTAAATCAATAACGTTATGACGTACGTTATTGATTTAAAGTGAAACTTAGCGAATAAACTTTAAATCAATAACGTACGTTACTGATTTAAAGTAAATCTTAACGAATGAACTTTAAATCAATAACGTTATAACGTAAGTTACTGATTCAAAATAAAAACACGAAAAAGTTATAAAGTACGTTGTTGATTTAATATAGAGTGTAAAGAAGAGATGATTTGTTACACAACATGAGAAAATTTTAACCAACGTTCATAGATCTATCTATCTTTTAGCTCTTGTTTTCTCGTTTAATTAATGGAGGAGGCAAACCGGAAGAAAATAAGTTTAAAACACAAATCTAATATGGACATCTATGACACATAGTCATTATTTAAAAAGCCTGCATTTCGATATACATATATATAAATCAAATTTTTGTACAGGTTATGGTCATCAGGATGTCGGTCGCGGTATCAAGGATCAATGGGTCGCCTCAAGTTTTTGAGGCGACCTTTCTGCATAATAGGTAAGAGTACATTGATTACATTTACTCTTTTTGATATAAAATTCGGCATTTATATTTGCACGTATTGGTCCCACAATCATACAATTTTGTTTGATGTTGGTCGGAAATGTATGGACATTTTAACATTCAACGAAGTTGCCACAAAGTCAAAAAAAAACTGCTACCTGTCCATTTGCTACTTTTTTCACATAATAATGACTTCAGTTATGGCATTCAACAACACCAGTTCTGTCTAATCGATTATTATCATTATCAAACGCTTTGTCATTTTATTAACAGATACAGGTCTCATCTCAGAATGAGAATAAAAATAAATAAATAAATAGAATAAAACCATAGTCATCACGTTCCCCAAGTTCGAATTAGGAAACTTCGCATGCCTTAAGGAATATTATAAGCCCTAAGGTGTGCAGATTTCTTTGCAATTGTTTTCCTTCATCGGTGCGGCCAATTATATGTAACCTTAGAGTCAGTCTAGTCCACGAGGCAAAAATCTATTGACACTTGAAAGTCATGCAAAATATTTTCATTTTTTACACCTATCAAATTTGCAGCTTCGCTGACATATTTAATAAGAATCACCAATCCCTAATTGCTCGACCCGAATATGGATCTGATTGTTAACAGAAATATTTTTATGGCAATGACGTACCTACATTTTGTATTTTACGAGCACTCACTGTAATTGTAAAAATATGCCAATATTTCTGACCTACTTGCATCGGTCGCGGTTACGCCGAAATGTGATAACAGGATGTAATTATTCAGAGGAATTTTTTAATGATTCGAACATCGTGTCCGCTCTGGTTATATTTTATTTTCTCGTAGATATTTTCTAAAATATCAGCCACACCAAATGTCTGTATTGGATATTTTGGATAGAGCGTTTATGTAATAATACTGCGTTGTAATAGACAGTCACAAAGGTTGACTTTTTTTGTCTTAAGATGTGAGCCCATAATAGTCCCTTGGGATACACCAAATAAACTGCATTTGGGTAGTTCATAAATTTTACGAACATGAGGATCTATGGGGTAACCAAAATGAAAAATGTACTGTGTTACTTTTTCGGATACTTGGGTTTTCTTCGACATAATATAAATTAATCTGATGTTTACAGATTTTAGTATATTATATCTATTAGTAGGTCACACATTACAATCGAGTACTTTTAAATTAATGACCTAACATTTCGTGTTCAGTAAAAAGTCTTGAAACAATTATTAGCATCCTTATTGAAATGCAGTTGAGTCAAATCACATGGCATAAAATCTTTTGACTTCGAAGACGCGTGTATAAATTCAAAATATATAAACACCACCACAATTTAAGGGTCCTTTAACTTGAGGTAGTTTATACGGAATCATTGTAATGGATCCACTATTACATTAATATTATTTATATACAATAAAAACTCTAATACCTAAGTAGTGAAGGGCAATAAACAAACATAAAAAACACGCGAGGGGTACCTAATCTAATATGGAAAGAAAAAATATTGCGAAGTCAATCTACTTGAGTCCCAATATTTTCAAGTAAAAGTCACATTTAGTCCATAAACGGTGGTGTTGTGACCCTTTTTCAGGTGGGGCCAATCTTCTTTGACCTTTTCGTTTTCAGCGTCCTTCTAGCGAATGCCGGTTTCGTACGGTAGTTACGCCGCTCTCTGGGGAGATGGCCCGTGTTGTGTCCCTCACAAACATCGCCGCACGATTTGCCCACTCGAGCTTACAAAGCAGCATTAAAATATCGTGCCTGCGAACTGTGTCATGACACTTTCCGTTCCTGCTAATTCAGCCAGTCGTAGCGTGAGACGGTCTTTATCTCTCATCGTTTTGAATGGATGCACCTTTTTCCATTCTTCAAATTTATATCTCATTCTTTATACGTATAAGCTATCTATATACAAAGAAATATTTTAAACGAAAATATTTTAAGTGATACAACTATAAGAGATAACAAAGCTCTACAGTAACTTTTTAATCCTAATGCATTGTATTTTTCTATTGGCTATAATAACTTCAAAGAGATAAATGAGTTTTATTGAGTATAAACTTTATTGAGTACATTGAGGTTAATGAAATAAAGATCAATATACAGTAACAAACAAAATAAAAGATATATGTAGAAATAGCAAATGAGAATAGGAAACTGGCCAATTGATGTTAAACTGTCTGAAATAATGATCGTTAGATCTGAGGCAAACTGCTAATGCGCTCGTAACCAATACATTGAAATGTCACATCACAGTGCTTCTATTATTAAACTCTAACACGACACACGAAAATAACATCTTGCTGTTAAGAGTTAGAAGTACACGCAGAAAAAAGTAATAGAAACATTTCAAAACCTATTGCTACATTACCTTTTTTGTTATAATTATCCATCCTACATATATGTACATACATAGAAAGTAAGTGGACCATTGATAGAAACATTGAATTCAAATTCCATCAAATTATACACTGTTTTCAAAAGCCTCGAGAGCCGTTCATAATTCAACCACCCACGTGGGGGCCTGGGTCCTCACGCACACCACGTTACAAAATTGGACTTTAAAATGTCTTGGCAAAGAAAACATTTACAGAAGAAAAGATCGATATAGGTACTCGTAAATATCGTCCCTTTTTTACAAAAAAATATTTTAATTGTTATAAACATAGTTCTATAAACCAAGTAACTATTGAGTCATTATTTTAGGTCATTTATTTTAGTATTCGGAGACAAACAACTCGTCTTGCAAATAGTCTTTGAAAATAGGGAGAAATGGAGAAATAGCATATCATCACAATGATGTACAATGTGTGTCATGAAACATCGTGTTTGAAAACTAAAATCAGTACGCGAAAGTGTACAAGCATGATGTTTTGTGTTCGAGCTTTCCCCGGAAGTAACTAGGTGCCTAGTTGAGGGAACAGTATGCATGTACGTCACGTAAACGTGAATGGTATAGTGCGTACCTACTACGTTAATCGTGAAACATGCGGATATTCTCTCAGAACAGGAATGGTTAAGGCCATAGTTTGCCCTGCTGGCCAAATATTTGACAGCCAAAAATTGAGAAACTTCACACGCCTTAGAGAACATTATGGAGAATCCAATTGGAAGATTTCTTCATGTCTGCAGAGCATAGAGGTTTCCTTACAATGTTTCATGTCTCATAATGTACATCGTTTTGTTACAAATGGAATGCCCGCCAGGATTTGATTCTAGCATTTTCAAATTCTAGTATTTTAATATTAAAGGAAAATATTTTAATGGCAGATGTCACAACTATATTGGCATCGCTGGTGGTGCTGGGGATGGGGTCTTCGGGTCAAGTGTTCGCGGCGTCTGCGTTGCGTGGGCTTCGCTTCTTCCAAATCTTGCGGATGGTCCGCATGGACCGGCGCGGGGGCACCTGGAAACTGCTTGGCTCCGTTGTATATGCACATCGACAGGTAATCCAATTTGTAATACATTCAGTTAATACACGTCAACACCCTTAACCTTTTTCAATATAGATACTCACATATGATAAGAACACGATCACGTCTTTCACTTTCGCGACGTTCAAAACTGGAATGCTCAAATTTTTGACGTGCCATGTTTTGGTGTTTCGCTGAAATACTCAACATTAAGACAAAACAAATTAAATATATATCTTGTAACTATTACATGTCTTCCTATTAAACTGTTCTTTGAAGCCTTTAAATCATCATAGATCTATATCAGCTGAATCTTACGACCTAGTTAAGTATAGATATATTATACAATATAAATGTTCACAAATTCACCCATTTATATTGTTAACGGCAACCTCTGTTTTGGGCACAATAAAGGGAATTTAGGTAGTACGTTCTTTTTAAGATGTACCTTAAATTCAATGACAAATTTTCTATGACAAAATTGAACTTAGGACAGGTTAAGTCGAGAGTATGCAAAACAAAGATAATAAACATTTCTATATAAACCTATCATCGTTCAAGGAATCAATTAACCTATTTTTAAACTTTATTATAACGTATCAGACAGTTTTTTAACATAAATTACCGCATAAAATAAATTTCTCAACGAGTGTTCGGGCAACAAAAAAATATTCGTAAATACTATGCTGCCTACACAACCTAATTACCACCAGTTATTTAAACCAGATGGTGGAAGTGTTTACGTCCACTCCCAATTTACCTGAAAAGCATATTGCATTGTTTCTGAAAACAATAATATCGATCACAAGCCAATTGTTACTTTAGTCCTATTGAAACACATGACACACCTAAATTAGTTATTTATTTCGTCCGCTACTCATTTCATGAACAAAACGAATAACAATTTTTGAAGATATCGTTTAAGTAGAGTTTCTTGCTCAGACACGATGAGTAGACGGAACGGAACTGGTAGCAATTTCCTCCGTCGACCGCGCAGATATAAACACAAAACAAGGCGGGACCCAATATCCACTCACAATCGGTTCAGGCTAAAGTTGCATGATCACATGAACAAATAAAACGAACCTCGCAGTGCTACATTTTCGCTACTTTTGCAATATTGACTTAGTAAGTATCTACATACGTGGCGTACAGAAACAATGGACTTTTAAACAAGCCCATTTCAAAACAAAGTTCTGCACTAATGCAATTATTAAATTAGAAACTCAGTGTTATTACGTGTTCGCGTTGTTTTAGTAGTTCTATGTACGAATCTAGAATTGTTTGTGCTCGTTTATTTGAATATTTCTTACAATTTTTGTTTACAACATCTCGTAAAACGAAGTATTATCTCACATCAGCGAGCTATTGTTCCCCGTTGGCCCTCGGCGGATCTGTCGACGCGATTCATTTTTATAAATGTCTGCCGTTATTGCATTCAAGTTGTGTAATGTGACGGAAACAGAACTCGCCAGTTTATGGCAATACATTAATTAAATTTTCGTCATAGCGTGTATAATATTATTAATTAACTACTGTTGAGATATAATATTATTATATTAATTACACATCATATGTACACTCAAATGTATTTATGATAGAAAAACGTAATATCACGCCTGTAATCCCCGAAGGGGTAGGCGGAGGGGTGTAGTACACTCCCATGTTTCACCAGTTACGTTTAAGTCCCATGGAATAGGTGGTGAGCCTTTGCCATACACCGGGCACAATTCCAAACTCCGAGTTACTAAAATCCTAAATTAGAAAAATCCAATAGTACTCAACCCGGAATCTGAACGCAGGACCTCCTGATCGGCAGTCGCGCTTACAACCGCTCGACCAACGAGGCAGTCTATTTATGATAGAGTTATGAAGAAAATTAAATTAAATTACTGGAATATTTTTATATACCTATAATAAATTTGATATAGCAACAAGCAATTTAATTGAGGAGACTTCGAGTATTTTCTATAGTTTTGTAACACATTGCACAAATATTAGATAATTTATTTTTATTATTGTTACAGGAATTGATAACAACACTGTACATAGGATTTTTGGGATTGATATTTGCATCGTTTTTAGTTTACTTAGCAGAAAAAGATGTGGCTGACACGAAATTCAAAAATTTTGCCGAAGCCTTATGGTGGGGAGTTGTAAGTATAAATTTCACTTTTATATGTTAATTGTCATTAACATTATATTATATAACTGTATGTATTATTGGACGCCAAAATACTTAAATACGTTCCTTGAAGACATTATAATATTAAACGTAAAGATGCTGTCATGAACTCCCAAGCGATTCTATTGAATTTTTTTTATTATAATAACATCATTAGTGGGTAAAGTGCAGACCTCATAAGCCACACAAAGATATTGAGTAATGTATACAAAATTAAAACAGATTGAGATATTCCGTTGTAATAAAATAATTAGTGCATCCAATGCGGGACATATAAGTCTATCACATAAAGACAGCTATTGTTGACATTACGTAATGTATAGAACACACCATCGTGTAGCATAATTTTACAAGACACGTCCATTACTAAGTATTGAGTTTGTTCGTGTGTAGATCACGCTGTGCACAGTGGGTTACGGCGATATGGTGCCGCAGACTTGGCAGGGGAAGTTCATAGCGTCCTTCTGCGCGCTGCTGGGCATCTCGTTCTTTGCGTTACCCGCCGTGAGTACCATCACATACAATTGTATGACTTCACACGTAACTACATTTCTTAGCGTAACTGGCTAGTAAGAAAATGGAGGAATCATCGAATATGGATATACTACGTGTTGCGTTCGGTACTATATGCCTACCTCCCGAGAGTCTTTCGTCGTGACGATAAAATAGTAATTTATTTTACGGTTTAAATTGTAAGTAAAACTACGAATCCTCAGAGTCTATGATAATTAATCTTATTGATAATTTACTGTTTTTTTAATTTAATTTGTAATTTTGTAATAAGTACAATAATACCCGACCCGGGATTTGAACCCAGGACTTCCCAATCGGTAATCGCGCTTGCAACCGCTCGACCAAAAAGTCAATTATAAAAATATTCTTCAAATTTAATCTGAAAACATTTATGGATCTTTATAATCCGAAAACTTTCTGACTTTTATAATTGCCAAGAAATATACGTAAATATTTACTTGAACTCCCGAGCATTACTCCCCGCTTGGTTTATACAAAACTAATATCTGTTTGTTTAATTTCGTTTAAATATGCATAATTCAAATTTCAATATAATCTAATATCCCCATTTTAGTGTCTCATGTTGTGGTACCATTGTTAGTAAACAGATGGCAGTTCTGTTGCCTAGATGGCAGTACTGTCGCATTTAAATAAACGGCAACATTATCGTCTTACTTATAAAGACATTACCAACTCGTATCTTATTTCCTAAAGGGTATCTTAGGATCAGGGTTCGCTCTCAAAGTGCAGCAACAACAAAGACAGAAACACATGATCAGAAGACGACAGCCCGCGGCCACCCTGATCCAGGCGCTCTGGCGGTGCTACGCGGCAGACGAGCACTCGATGAGCGTGGCCACTTGGAAGATCCACCAAGTGCCTCTACCCAGTCCACAAACTAGGTAAATTTTCATATCGATCAATTTACGTAATATCATGCCTGTAATCCCCGAAGGGGTAGACAGAGCATTGAAATGCACTTCCACGTTCAATTTATTCTATATTACATCCGTTGAATATATATAGCTTTTCTTCTTTATCAGTGGGTTTTATATTTAATGCCATTTCCGCTACGGCTTGTTTCGACCAAAACACGTTTTTTAAAACTTTTTGTAAGAATGGAAATAGCTTGGAAATATTTATTAGTAACTTTTTGCCATTTTTTAAATACTATTACATTAATAAAAATGTACTAAAGTTGGAAAACAAATTACAGACAAAAATATTAAAAGAACTTTTAGCACTTTAATAGTAATAGCATTCACTAAAAGAAATTTAACTAAAGAAATACTCGTATAATACGTTAGAAAATATCATGAGCCAAAAGAATCTCAACTAATATAACTTCAGGCAGTCACGAGATGAGAAGCTCTCGAAAAATCCACAATAGAGTATTTACTAAGTGGCCCGGCATCGAAAGAAAGTTTTTTCACTGTTGACCTAACACTTAAACTAAATCTTGAGAAACAGCTGCGACCACAATGCTAACTTAGTGTATAATACTGTCTCTTTTGAGTGCTAAATCTATTTCTATATCACGCTCACGAAGTTTCCATATTAATGAAAGTTTTATTAAATAAGCACAAATCTTTATCACCAACCTGAACTCCTTCATAAAGTCCTCTTAGGTGTGGGAAGTCTACCCGTCCACACTTGGCCAGCGTGGCAGATTATGACCTTAAACCTTAATTCTAAGGGGAGCCATTGTCCAACATGGAACACTAAAGGTTGATGATCGGGACAATGAGCCCATGCGACTAAATCCCTAGTCGGAAAGATCGTCGTGTTTGACGGAAGCTGATACGAAACAAATGATAATTGTATACATTTGACAGTCGCGTAATGAGTGCATCGTTCAAGAACAACGCGTCCTTTGTGTCGCGGCTGCCAACCATCCGGCGGCACAAGAGCACCTCGCTGCACTCTCCTGCGCCCCATTCGAAGCCAGCACATCGTTACGACGTCAATGCGAGCGCGGAAAACCTCGGTAAGCTTGTTAACAATTCAAAACAACGAAAAACATCCATTTGTGCCATCTACAACAACACTATCCTCGCTTTTAAGTTTAACATTCATACGTACCGCGTTTTGTTAATTTTCAGACTGTAATTTCACAAGAATACAAGATAAGTGTAATTGGCAGAAACAATTTCC